>PVJI01004460.1:0-108154 GCA_004026765.1 Micronycteris hirsuta | reverse complement strand
GGGGAAGTAAGTGGAGCTAAAACACCACCCTAAAGCCCGGGGAACTTTGTTATGATGAGAAATCCTCAGGGGACGAGTCTGGTCCAGTGCGTGGTGAGTATTTTACATTGTTGTCTTAGTCACTCTCCTGAGGATTCTGCTCGTCACACACTTTCCCTTCATTTGACAATTTTTTTCCCTGTTTTGCTAATATAGAGGCATTCCAAAAATAGATGAGTATGCAGTAAGCATTACTAACATTGACCCTGTCATAGGGGAAATGACCTCATTATCACTTTTGTTGCCAGAAGCAATCTGGGACAGATTGTGATTTAAAAAAAAAAAAAAATCAGAATGAAAAAGAGACACGTAGAGCACGTCCCCCAAAGAATTCCAGTGCGTTTCTCTTACAAAGATGATCATGCAGCTTTGGTCCAAATCCCGAGGAGTGCACCACTGGTTGAAGAGACGGCATGGAGCAAGGCAATGGTGGAGACTTCTGTAAATGAAGTCCATTGATCTTGGGTGTGGGTTTAAAAGCAGCAGAGGAACCGCCAATAGCTGGAGTCCATCAGTGCACATGGCCCTGTTCTAGTGGCCAAGAAGACAGACAGTGTCCCGGCAGAGACCTTGGTCAGGGATCTGGGCTCGTTTGACAGGCGGACAGGCTAATCATTACCAGTTGCCGCGTTCCAGAGGAGCTCCTTCTTTCCAATCAGGGAAGTCTGTGGTCTTGCCGATGTTCCCTGACCCCACTCCCCACCCCCAAATACACACCATCAGTACAGAACATCGTGGGGAACTGTTCTGTTTCACTGGTGCCTTAGCCATGGGACACGCAGACTGACCTCCCTCTTACGAGTAACATGAGTTAGAAAGACGGTGCCTGCTCTGCCATGTCTCTTAATGCTTTTCTCTGATAAACTCTCTTTGTATATCTGAACTGAGCACTACTGCAGCAAACGAAGCCATGTTCCAACTGTGACACGTGCTGTGAAGCCACACACTAGTGCCAGGGGACAGAGAAGGGCCGGGGCTAGGTGAGGGCCACTTTGTTAGGACAGCGAGGAAAGACCTCTCAGAGGACACAGAAACAGAATCAATGCCGGGGTGAGAAAAGGTGGGCAGCCGGCCAAGAAAGAAATCGGGGAGCGCAGGGAACGGGGAGTGAGGTGGCTTGGATGGAGGGTGAGTGTGCAATGCTCCTGGGCAGAAAGCAAGCCAGGGCCACGGTGCCAGAGAGGAGTTTCAGCAGTGACTGCCGACAAGTCACCAGGGGACGTGTGAGGAGATTGGGTTTTATTCTAATTGCAGCCCAAAGCGATTAGAGACTTTCAAGTGAAAGATTCGCTTAAGTTGACAAACATACTTAATATTCTGACTCTTGGTTGTGGCGGAGAATGGCGTGCCAGGGGGGCACCTGGGCCGGAGGCTCCCATGGAGTCCCAGGGACAGGTGACAGGTAGAGGGGTGAGGACCGGCAGGCCTATGGCACAGGTGGGTGCACGGTGATTGGATGGGAGAGGCAGGAAAAAAGGAAGAATCACAGATGATCATAGTTCTTTAAATAACTGGTCCACACTGTCACTCATAACCATGTAAAAGTTACCACTGAGAAAAAAAAAAGAGGCAATAGGAAATAAAGATGAATAAAGACTACAGAGTCTAGACTAAATAGGAAGCCAGAAAAGCCGATGTTGAGACAGGCAAATGATTCCGAAATATTCTTTGGGAGTCGGTACCCATCTTGGTTACGTAGAGGCTACAGCCACCCAGAGGCGTAAGAGGCCGGCAGCCGGTGTCCACTGCAGAAAGGTGGTGGATGACTCGTTAAACCTGGATTAAAGATGGGGACGGACAGCCCTCGCTTGTTAGAGGCAGGCTCACACGGCTCTTCAAGAAATGCCAGGACCAGACCTCAGGATGACGGGGAGGCTTGCCACCCGAGTTTATCCCAGAAATTGGGAATTAGTCATAGGATTCCATGTAAACCACAAAAGAGAAGTGGGAAGCAGACTAATACTTACTTAACTCCTATGTGCCAGCAGTTTATACACGTTAGTTGTGATAATCCTCAAAAATAACCCTGTGAGAGAGGTGTGGCTCCCTTCACTGGCTGGCAGGACACACGGAGGCTCAGGGAGGTTTAGAACGGGCTCAGGGCATTAGGCAGTCCTCAGGGGCAGAGCCGGGCTAGCCTGGGCCTCGCGGCCCGGGCACAGAGAGGCACCGGCGGGCAGGGGGATGTGCCAGGGCTCAGCCACAGCCACTGCAAGTCGCCTTGCCCCGTGTGAGCAGGATTCAGGGGCAACTAGAAGTTAGATTTTATATACTGGCGTTGCTTTTCTCTTTCTCTGGGCCTTTTTCTTGCCCCCTGCCCCTTGCTTTCTAGTTACTGCAGTTGTGCTGAACTCTCTCCTCTGCTTCTTTTGGCCAGAAAGGGCTGTGCTGTCTGAGATGCCGGTGTCCCAATGGCACAGATTGGGGTCTGCCCTCAGGGTGGAAGTCCTACAAATGGCGCCAAGTGTCTCGTCTTCCTCCCTGCCAACGCCCCTCTTGAATCCGGAGGCTTTATGCAATTGCTCAGACGTTACAATTGTCTTCAAGAGAGTTTGTTGATGGGAACTACATTATTAATGAGAAATGATGTTTTAAACAAGAAATTTTGAAGCAAATAGATGGCTTCTAGAAGTACATTCATGTTCCTTTCACTTTTGGTAGAATGAGTACTTCCTGGTGCTCTCGAATAGCCTGGTGATGATCTCCTTCTGCAGGCAATCTAGTTGGTTTCGGCACTAAGACCAGTGCTCCCAGGCCCACAGCCGCAGTCCCACGGGCGTTTCCCACAAGGCAGGCGTGTCTGACCACGCTTGTGCTTCTGCACTGCCCTCTGATGGCTGAGCGTTTGAAATCCAAATCGAAGTACTGGTTAAATGGAACCAAATTTTCCAGACAGCTCAACTGGTAACAAATTGTAGTAACCATGAGTCTCCCTAGGAACAAAATATCTTGCTGATTGTGAAGTATTTATTATTTTGACTTCTATTAACAATAAAAAAAGAACAAAAAACTCTTAGAAAGCTTTTGAGATGTTTAAATGATCTGTGGCATAGTCATGAAATGTAGGCAAAATTAAGTGTATGAGGTTAAACACTGCAGAGCTGAAAAGGTGAGGACAGCAAGTGGTCCTCAAAGACTTCAGGAGTATCAGGTGAACCTGGGATGAGTGTGTGCGCGTGTGTGTGCGTGTGCGTGTGTGTGAGAGAGAGAGAGGAGGGAAAAGAACAGAAGCGGAGAGTCTCACATACGTGCTTTCTTGGAGTAATATCGCCATCTTGTGTCTTTCCTAGATTCTTCTGCTCGTAAAAATATGGAAGCCTTGCTCCCTTCAGCACTTCTAAATGTTCTCTGTTGACCTAAGAACATTGAAACCTGTAGAGAATTTTTATGAGTTTATTTGAGCCCAAACTGAGGACATGCTGGGAAGCAAGATCTCAAATGCTCAGGGGAATGAGAGTCTCGCAGTTTTTTTCATACTTTTGAATTAAGGAGGAAACCTAGGGAGGATTACAGGTCCGAGGGAGAAAGCAAGGCAGGAAGATCTGATTGGATTACATGCTCCTTGCGGGTGTTGCACAGTTCTGTGGGGTTTGACAAATGCCTCCTGTCACATGTCCACTGTTGTGGTGTCACACAAATAGTTCCACTGCATTAAAAATCCCCTGTGCTCCACCTGTTTATCCTGCCCCCCCTGCCCCGCCCAAGCCCCCAGTAACTACTAACCTTTTAAATGTCTCTACAGTTTTGCCATTTGCAGAATGCCATGTAGCTGGAACCATACGGTATGTGACCTTTCCAGACTGGTTTCTTTCACTTAGCAATGTGCCTTTAAGCTTCTTGTATGTCTTTTCATGGCCTGGTAGTTAATTTCTTCTTATTATTAAATCATATTGCATTGTATGAGTGTATTGCAGTTTGTTCCACTCAACTACTGAAAGCAACAGTTTGGTGGCCTCCACATCTTGACAATTATAATTACAGCTGCTCTAAACATCTGTGGTCAGGTTTTCCTGTGGACATACGTTTTCCTCTCATTTAGGTAAATACTTGATAAGGAGCGTGATTGCTGGATACTGTAGTAATGTTTAGCTTTGTAAGAGGCTGCCAGCTGTCTTCCAAAGTGATTGTACCAGCTCACGTTTCCAGCAGCCGTAAGCCAGAGTTCCTGCCGCTCCACATCCTCATCGGTGCTGGGCGTGGTCAGTGCTGTGAATTCTAGCTGGGCTAACACGTGTGCGGTGGTGTTGTGCTGTTTTACTTTGCAGTCCCCTGAAGACACAGGACGGGCACTTTTTCATATGCTCATTTGCCCTCCGTGTATCTTCTCTGGTGAGGCATTTGTTCAGATCCTTTGCCTATTTTTCAATGAGTTTTGAGTGTTTGTGTATTTTGTCCTTCACCAGATACGTTTGGCAATTACTTTCTCCCAGGCTTTCATTCTCGTATCAATGTCTTTGGAGAGTTTTTGAATTTTTGACCCCAGTGAAGTCAACAAAGGAATCCTCCCTCATTTAGGGAATATCCCCAACACTTACAGCAATGGAAGGGGAAGGGGTATGAAGTGTGTCAATTTTCTCATCATGGCAGGGCACTAATTTTTTTTTTTGTCTAAAACATTTTTTAGAATATATATAACTTCTTTCACTCACCATGTTTTTGATACTCATCAATGTTGCATAGAATTTTTTCTCATTTGTGTGGTATTTCATTGTGGAAATATGCTTTTTTTTGTTTATTCATTTTCCTGTTGATGGACCCCTGAATCACTTTTAGTTTTTGGCTGTGAAAAATACACCTGCTATACGCTCTCTTGTAAGTCTTAGCTTTAACAGTCACTTTCAAATTTTGAATTGACCTGGGTGTTTGAATAATTTGCATAATTCTTCACCCCTCGGATTTGAGCCCAGGCATCATTTCCTTAGACCATCTAAGGGAGTTCTGTCTTTGTCCCACCTCTTTCTCGCCACACCACCACCCTTTTCATTTGCTACGTAGACTTTATATTAAGTTATAATTACTTTGTTAACTTGTGTATCTTTCTCCCTGCATTGGGAATTCCCTGACCCGGCCCCAACAAGCTCCAAGCGGGCAAGCGATGCCTGGTTTACTCACAACACTTATTAAGGTGTTGTACAGAGTAGGTGCTCAGTAAATAACTGTCGGAAGACTGAGTCATTCTAAAAAGTAAGGTACAGGTTGACAAGTTCACCAGTGGCCACCACATGCCTGGGTTCACAATATGCTCAGCAAAATACCCAGATGATAACCACGTCCCCCAAACCAAATCTAAAGCACCAAACGGTAGCCTCGGTTCCCGCGATGTTACCCAGGCTGACACGGGAGGAAGCCAGGTTTGGGGGTCGGGCAAACACCATTATACAGCTTACACGCTTCACTGTGACCCGTAAAAGTGCACAGAAAGTGTGGGCAGTCGGGGGCACACAGCCCGCGAAGAGCTGCAGGGAACGCAAACTCGGCAGTCATCCCGCCCCGTGGAATCGGGGAGATTTGCCGAGTCAGCGTCCAAGAGGGCGGGCACCGCGCAAAGGCGCGGCCGGGCTGGTGGGGCGCCCGGGGCTCAGCGGGGAAGAACAAGGTAGATGCCAAACTCAGAGTGCAGTAAAAAGCCAAGGCCAACAGGACGCTAAGTCCCTCTGCGGCCCTCTCCCCGGAAGTGCGGCCGAGACAGACTTCGCGCTGCGCCTGCGCACTGAAGTCTACGCGCAAAAGGCCAATGAGCGGAAGGGTGGGCGGGCTGTAGGCCAGCGACCCAGTTTCCGGTTCCGGTGGGCTGTGGTCCCTCCGCTCCTGTGCTACGTGTCTCTAGCATCCGAGGTGTCTGTGGGCAGGTAAGGCGCTGTCTCCCGGGGGGCGTCAGCGAGCGTTTGTGACTCGCGGGGGGCGGCGGGCGTGGGCGGGCCTGCGGGTGTCCCCGGCGGCTCATGCGGACGGGCGGGCGGTGAGAGGGCCCCTCGCTCTCGTCCGCGAGCCGGGTCCGGCCACGGGAAGGTGGGGAAGCGGAGGCCCGAGGCCGCGGCCGCCTTAGGGAGGGGGACGCCAAGGTCCGTGGTCTTTCCGAGCGTGAAAAAGCCCAGATGTCGGCTTTCTGGTCGCTCATCGCCGGCCCCCTGATGGCTTGCCGCTGGGGTCCCCTTCGAGCTTGGCTTTGGGGATGCCAGTCCTCTCGGATGTGTGTCCTCGGAAGAGCTGTGTTCAGGCGGCCCTGCCTCCGCTCCTGTGATGGAGGATCGATCTAGATCGTAGATCAGCAGGTCACAGTGGGTTATTGGATCCCTCCCCGGACATCCAGGGCGGTGTTTTGTGTAGGGCGCACCCCCCACCCCCGCCCCCACCCTCGGGGAAGGGTCGTTAAGTTCTGTCGCGACATCTGTAAAGTTTACGCCCAGTTGGCTTGAAGAACAAAGTTAAGTGAAATATTGAGAAAGCAGGCACTAATATATTTTTGGAGGGACCCAGCATAGTTGGCCCAGAGTGTGTATAGAATTTCTAGTGTATTTTAAATGTTTTCATGTCCATTATTATAACTGCCCACTCCGGGCCAGGAAACATTGCATAGACAGGGATTATAAGACCACCGCCTGGTCTTATAACGACGTTCATTCATTGGTTTATCAGAAGTGTATTAAGTGTTTATGCACCTGGTACTGGAGATAAAAGTAAGTTCCAAGTGACACACTGGCCTCCGCAGCCCCTGGTGCTCAAAGCTGGGACGAGGCGGCATTTCCTTACAGGAACCGGTATGAGAAACGTTGCGGCCTGTCCCCTTAGAGCTGCGTCCAGTCCTGAAGGTTTGGAGTTAGGTCATCGCTGCAGTCGGTCCTTGCGGTTCTGGGAAGTTGACAGATGCATCCCACGCAGACACCCTCTTTTCTGGTAGTGTGGGTGGCCGTGGTTTCGAACAGTCAGGTGGAAACCCACGTTTGCCTCTTCTCTAGCTCTGGTAGAGCTTGGTTGGGATTCACTGCAGAAGACACTGTGTTCTGGGCAGTTTAAAGTATTTGTTGGATTGTCTGAGCAGAACGAGAGGAGTGCAAAGTGGGTAAGGAGCGCAGGCGTGGTGATTGCTTAACTGCGTGTGCGTCCTTTGTCAGCGACGATAATGGGGAAAAACCTGTGCCGGAGCTGTTGATCTGATGCTGTGCTGGAATCTACAGAATTCGTGTCTGTATTTTTTCCTTTGTTTATTTTGTGGGATAGTATCAGCCGTGAATTTCTGGCTGGTCTCATTTGCAATTCTGTATAACCGAACAAGTCCTTTGCTATATGATAATACCGCTGAGTGTCTCTTCTCGTTTGTTTCTTTAAAAAAGCATCATGGACCAGGTCATGCAGTTCGTTGAGCCCAGTCGGCAGTTCGTGAAGGATTCCATTCGGCTGGTGAAAAGATGCACCAAACCCGACAGAAAAGGTAACAGCTGTAAAGGGAGAGAAAAAGTTCAACCTTTGCATTTCCTGAGCCTTTCATTTGATTGACATTGTCCTGTTTAATAGCTGTGAATTACTTTTTCTCATCTACATTTTTACTGATTTATTTGCTTTATTGCTTTTTAACATTGTCACTTCCTAAATTTTGCACACATTATACATTTTTTGTTTTATGTGTTTTCAAATGGTGTAAGATTATTTATCCCGGCCCTGTTTTTTTTTAGTATCTTCTGTATTTTCACTTTGGAAAATTTTTTGGGATTCCTCCGTGCTCCGTACAGCCCCCTTTCCCCTGCCCCACACAGAGCCCTAATATGAATCATCAGGGTTGCCGCTGGCGTAGGAGGGTTAATTTCTTAGTGATCATGATTCATGTGTTAAAAGGTGCGCCAGAGTTTGTCTACTTTCATTCATTTAGTGACCGCTGCCTGGGGTAGGAGTGGGAGTACCATAGAGAAAGTAATACATTACGAGTGTGGTAAAATGTATAAAAGTACACAGCAGGGACTAGTCCTTGCTCTTACGGAGCCCTGAGGTTTTCAGGGAAGGCCGTCCGAAACCGGTAACGGCAGTCGCAGTTCCCAGTCACGCCGTGGTAAGTGCTTTGGAGGAGCGGGAGGACTGCTGGGAGGACTGAGCAAGCCTGGCAGCTTCCCCGGGGAGAGGAGAGAACGTCAGATGGAAACGTCTCTGGAGTCCAGACCTTCACATAAGATTGTGCTCCATGCGGCTGGACTTTCAAGCCTTATTTTTGGCCTTATCATAACATCAAAGACAGTGGACCCATTTTCCATAAAAAGTTATAGTCTGTGCTTTTATAATCAATATTTTTAGCAATGTTACAAGATTTTTAAGACAGATACTCTGTTTCTTCTATCTATATTTTATTTCTTTTTGGCATCCTGGTCATTTGCTGAAAGAAAATATTTCGCTGCTTGTTGATGGATTCACTAGAATGGGCATATACTGTATTTTTTTCTTAACTAACAACACAGTATGAACATTTAAAAATTGATCAAATAGCTTATTTACTATTAATAAATAGGGCCATATTTTATTTAAAGCTATGTATTCACTGTCAGGAGAAGGATACACCAGTAAGTTTATGTCACTGCCAGTTTTTTCTCCTGTTCTTGCAATAACACTGTGAAAATGGTAAATTTTGTGTTTTTAATCCAGAGTTCCAGAAGATTGCCATGGCAACAGCAATAGGATTTGCTATAATGGGGTTCATTGGCTTTTTTGTGAAATTGATCCATATCCCCATTAATAACATCATTGTGTAAGTAAACTTTTTGAAATAGTATTTAGAATGGAATGGAAATTGAACCCATTTATTTGAGTTGACAGTTTGCTTTTTCATGAACGCACAGACGTCTCTTGACTTGTTAATGCTGCTCGAATCCACAGGTGTTGACTGAGGGCCTGATCACTGGGAGCGCCTTTTGTTTTCGTTAGGGTCAGACCGGGGTGTGCGTGACCGTGGTGAGCTGTCGTGCTTGAGAGTCGTGCTGGTCTGAGTTCTTTGTGTTCAAGTCACATACTGTCTGTCTCACTGAGAACTTCCTGCCGACCGTCCTGTCCTGTGGGTCGTGTCTTTGCCTCGTTCAGAAAGAGATTTTGCTAGACTGAACACACATCCCAGGGCAGGGCTCTGAGCCGCTAGGCCAGTCTGTTCTAGCGGCCCGTCCTCCGCAGGGACCTTCTCAGTCCCAGGTGTTCAAGTCCTGCGTCTTCTCTTTTGTTTTATGCTGCCTTGAGGTGCTGTGGGTATAGTTCCCACACCGCTGGCTTTGGTTCCGTAGAATCACAGCAGACTGCATTTCAAATAATAATAACTATTGAAAGCCTGCGTGCACTCAGAATTGACCATCTTTCTCTCTTTTACAGGGGCGGCTGAGCACCTTTTTAGAGGAGGGTTTCTCCTCTTGGGGATTGGTCAACCAGAGAGGATTTGAGGAGCTCGTGGAGTAAAAAAATTGCCTGCGTATTTTGCGTTCTTCTTTCATTTTTTTCCCAGATGTTTCCTATTTCTAAATTAAAATAATTTCAAAATAAACAAGCTGCTCTGCTTTCTGTCACACTTGTCCCATTTTAATGGTAGGAAATAAAGGGCGTTCCCCTCCCTCTCTCCCTTCTTTTTCTCCAGCCTTCATATCCCGGTTTGCAGGCGGACTGGGAGGGTGGGCTGGGACCCTGCAGGCGGGCGCTCTGCTCCCCCTGGCAGAGGACGCAGCACGTCTGGGACAGGGAAGCAGCGAGAGTGAGGCTGAGGCCAGGGCAAGGCCTTGCCCTTCTCCCAAAATGTGAGCAGGTCGTTGGCTCCTGCAGATGTTTCGGAGCTGCACGAAACGGCTTTCTGGAAATCATGGTTACAACTTCAGAGTGAGAGGGCCTTTCTGCATGAACTGACGACTCACAGTCATAAACATTGGCGCTCTGAATCCTGAAGTTTGTGAGGAATTCACTGATAATGGAATGGGAGGTGAAAGGGAGCCTTCTTTACCATTAAATAGAACAGTAATAAAAAGCGAAGTGGTTTATGTCCCTTACAAACCTACTTTATTAACCCGGGCAGTGTGTAGTTACTGAACATTGCTTCCCGAGGTCTAATGTTTCTACAGATTGCTCTGCAGCACGCATTGGGTAAACGTCATCGGGTTCTTACTGAGGAAGGTCGGCAGGTGCCCGGCCGGCTCTGCGGGGCGGCACCCCCCAGCTTTGGGACTCATGGTTGAAGGCTGGTCTGGTTTCACAGTGACAGGTGTTTCTGCCTGATTTTGAACGCTGGGTGTGTTTGTGTTGAGTGATGAGTGGCTTCAAGGGAGTGAAAATACCGCCTTGGCCATCTCAAGTCTTGGGGGCGCCAGAGAGTACATTTTACAGGTATTTAGCTCCGTAAGGGTTGAAAGTATGTGTGTGTATATGCACCCGTGTGTGTATGTGCACATACAGTATACGTGTATACTAAGTGTTAAGGTAAAATTAAGTGTGGACTCGCTTTGCTTCAGGCAAATGTGTATATTTTCTTGTGGAGTATAATTATGAATTCTATTTATAGCATACATTTGGGCTGCTTATTTTTCGTTCTGCTGACTCCCTGGTTTTTGACTCATGAGTGGTAAGGCATGACACAGACATTGTGTGTTTATGCATGTTAAATGCCTAAGAACTGGTGATACAGCCGAGGAACCTTCAGGCAAAAACAGTTTCTCTTACTCCGCATGGTATACCGAGAGCTGGCGCACTTGCGTTATCAAATAGCACTTCCACTTCCAGTGTAAACGCCATCTGAGGGAGTTGCTTTAAGGCGGGTCCTGCACACCAAGGCTGACTCAGTAGGTGGGGGCGGCCCGAGAATTCTCATTTCTGTCCCCGGCTGGTGGCGGACGGAAGGTGGTCCACACACGAGTAGCACGTTTTTCACGTTCTTGATTTTCTGTCATCTGAATACTTGCAACGAAGCACACTAATGCCCTTCTTGGGGCAATTCTGCCATTTCCACGGACCCCCAAACCTTACAAGCAAGTGGCTGGCCACCTATAATCTACTTGAACTACTAAAAAATGAACATGGAGAGAGAGACGGAGACAGTAACTCCGGGACAGGAGGGTGGCAGACCTGTGGGGCCGGGGGAGGGAGTCAGGCCTGGTTCCAGGGCCAGTTGCTTTGTTTTGCTGGAAAGCAAAGCTTCACTCCAAAGTCTGTCCGTCCGGGGGCGTGTCTCCCGTTAGGTTCTGCTCCGAAGGAAGGGAATCCAAGTTAGCCCACGTGCAGACTGTGTTTGGAGGGAGCGCCCGGTGCCAGCCTCTGCTTCAAACGGGCCGGCTCTGCTTTCTGTGTTGTCCGCACTGGCCCTGGTTTTGTAGGTCAGGGTTAGATGCCCCAGGTGCAGTTGTCCCGTTTTCCAAGGCCCAGCCGCCCTGTCTGTGGCCTCCCCCTAAATGCTGTGGTGGTCCTGTTGGGGTGCACCTTCCTCATGACTTTGGACCTTTTTTAAAAAAGAAGTTAACTTTGATGATAGCACACAGTTTTGTAGACAAACTGCTGGAATGTCTTGATTTGGTGATTTCGTTAAAGCTCGTTAAGAGATCATCAGACAAGTCACGAACTGTAATAAAAATGTATTTGCATCCTCTCCCAAAGGCTTGCTGAGTTTCTAAGTGAAGAGCATCACAGTTAAAATTTTTGTTAAACTTATTGCTCATTTCCTTTGTTCTGCCCTAAGAGATACTGTTGAAACCTGTTAAGAATCCGGGGTCCGACATCAATGATATGGGGTAGGGCCTTCCTTCTCCCCCAGGGATTGAAATTCTAAAGTAAAATAGCTTGACCTGGCATTCAAAGTAGATTTTCTTTTCATTCTTTTTCCTGGCTAACTATGTTAGGATAAGTTTTCTGACTTCCCGTGTTTTTCTTTCCAAAAGGCTCTTCTAGATGATAGTAAATAGATTGTAGACAATTTATGGTTGAGAAGATCCAAGCTGTTGGAAGACAATTTGTCAGGACACTTGTCCCCTGTAGAGTCCTCTTTACTCACTCCCCCTTCCCCTGATTGTGCGGTATTGAGCTGGGGGAAAGGGTTTCTGAGCACCATTCACACAAAAATGATTGCGTGGGAGGCTGCGAGCCCTGTGTTCTGACTCCCAGCAGCTGTCTCTCGGCGGGAGAGCATGGGTTCAAAGTTTTAAGTTCAAGTAGCCTTTGATTTTTATGTACGTAGCCTGGAATCTAGAGTGCATAAGAATTACAGACTCAATTTAGAGGAATGGGTTCCACGTTCCTTAGACGCATCAACAAGAGTTTTATAAAATTGGCTTTATTTAAAACGTGTCCTTTCCAGAACACTTTCCAGAAAAATGTAATATTAGTGGTTTACATCAAAAGTAGAAAGCAAGCTGAAATGGTTTTCTCAAGTGAAGGGAAATTGCTTTCCTTTATTAGACGAGTGTTCTAAATCACGTGGCATAAGCCTGCAAATTCGGCAACGTCGATCAGACTGTGGCTCTTCCTGCGCCTGTTTGGAAGCGCTTTGTTTCCAGTAGTTCTGTGTTCAGTGATTCATTCATCGCTTTGTGTGATTCATGCATCTGCTCCAAGGTTTTGTCCTTGGATTTCAATAAGTATTGTCAGGCCAGGTGTCCCAGAGCTCTTCAACTATTCACCCACCTAGTAAGCATCTATTAAAAGCTAAAAATAGAATCGTTTCATGTTTTCGAATAGTGGCATTACAAAAAAACCGTGATAGTACCCAGTTACCAATAATGCGCACCCATACTTATTCTGGGTCCACAATCTGTAAGTAAACAAGCAAATTTCGAAACACTTCCAAGTCACATAAATCTCTTGAATTATTTGAACATTATTATTAAAATAATATTTTAATTGACTTAGCCAGGTGCCAAGTAACAGAGTGTGAATTAGAAATGTGGCATCAGAGAATCAGAATTTGCTTGGCTGTCGATGACCCGATTTGCTGGTTTTCCTGGGACTGAGGGTTTTGCTAGGATCTTAGGTTTTCAGTGCTAAACTCGGGATGGTTAGTGTCCCATTTGCTGCACTGTTGCCTCTGTCCTGCTAGCCAGGACTTGTCTGGGGGCAACTGGTTCTCAATTCAGTGCTGACCAAAGCAGCAACGAGGTCAGGGTGCTCAGGCCAGGCCGCTGGCCGGGCGTGACGCCGTCCTGCCGCCTGCAGACCCGTTGTTTGTTCGCGGGCTGGTGCTGGCACTGGGCGTCTGAATAGCGTGTCCTAGCGGTTCACCTTTTCCCTGCCGTGTCTGCCTAATCATCACACGAGGTTCTATTCGATTCTAACCTTTACGGCTGGAGTTTAATTCTGGTTTACCTACTTGACCATTCAGTTCCCGGTTGGCAGTAGAATAAATCTGTTACCATCACCTCACTGGTGAAGGCCCTACAATCCTGTATGATTTCTGCCAGTCACTCTGCCGACCCACAGTCCTCCCTGCACCGCCCTCCGCCAGCGGTGGCTGTGGTCTTGCTCTGGCTGCCCACCCCCCACTCCCCACGCCCAGCAGCGGGGTGACTGGGACGCCGGTTCTCTTCCCGCGTAGTTTTGAGTTCTTGGGTTGCTTCTTCGACAAGGTTTGCCTAATTGCTCCTTTTCTTTTGTCTTCTTGGCTCTCAAACCTTTAAGGTACTGGAGAATCTCCCAGGGAGCTTTTAACACACTGCGTTCTGGGCTCTATCTCCAGAGATTCTGATTCAATAGGTCAAGGAAGGACCCTTGAACTTGCACTCTGACAAGGTCGTTCAGGGTCACGCTTCGAGACGCAATGTTTTGAATCCAACACTGTCCAGCAGGGACAGCCCCTTAGGAAGCCCAGTTCTAGCTTTTCCTTCACATCCACTCACTTTTGCGGGGGCGGGACCTGTGCACCCGGAAAACGTCTGCCAGAGAATGACATTGACGCTGACCTTGTCCTCTGCTGACCTCCTTCACCTCGCATGTCATGGAAACTACCCCGAATTTTAAGGTTCAGTTCTCTCTCTAAAGAGGGGTACATGCTTATCGCATTAGGTCAACAGCTGAAATAGGTTTAAATTCACCTAACGTTTCTGCCTGTGTCCTTGATGCATTTTTACGGAGTGGAACAAGGTGAAGTAGGACAAAATATAGAAATTTGCCCCAAGTAGCTTCTGGCTCTGAGATACAGCCTTGACTGCCTTAGGGGACTGAGTTTGAATTTAATAAACCGGATATATATATAGGTCTCCTGCAGGGCCCTTATTCCCTTCTCAAGCTGGATTGTCGGCGTGCGTAGGGGAGAGAAAGCCCCATAAAGCTCACATTGTGGAAGGAGGCCTGGATTACCAAAAACCTTGTATCATTTCATTGGTGACATTATCGGCTATGGGGGATTGCAGCCAGCATCTATCTATCTCATCAGCAGTGAAAGACAGGAATGAGCCACAGAGCTTGCTGAGACAGGATTTCTTTTCTTTCTTCACGAGGTTATGAGATAAATAGGGACTTTGATGACTGGGGGCTTTTCTTTCATGGCTCATATACTGGGACACAGAACAGCGAAGAAAGAGGTTTAAAATGAGAGAAAAATAAATAAAATTAGAAAAAGGCAATTTATTCACTGATTCATATTTCTGGTGCAAAAGAAACAAAAATTCCGGAGTGGCTCTCAGGCTAAAGAGGAAATTAAAAATATAATCACAGCTTACTGAGCCAATGAAATTAATAAGATGGCTATTAAAAACTTAGGAGATTTGGTCAAAAATTTCTGAAGCCCAAAATGGTTTTTTCTTTGGGTCTTTTAAAGACTTCATTCTTTTTAAAGCAATTTTAGGTTCCCAGAAAACTAAGAAGAAAGTACAGACATTGCCCGTGTACCCTCACTCCTCACTCCCCCATTAGCAGCATCCTTCAGCAGAGGGGTACACGTGTCACAACTGATGCACCTACACTGACGCATCGCTGTCCCCCAAAGTCCGTGATTTACACTGCGGCTCACTTTTGGTGTTGTAGTTTTATGGGTTTGACATGCGTACAATGACACAGATCCAGCATGACAGTAACATATGGAGTGGTTTCACCGCCCTGAGCATCCTCTGAGCTCTGCCTGTTCGCCCCTCCTCCCTCACCAACCCCTGGGTACCACCGATCTTTTTACTGTCTCTTCCAGGATGTCACATGGTTAGAATCTTACAGTATGCAACCTTTTCAGGTTGGTTTCTTCCGCTTGGCACTAGGTATTTAAGGCTCCTCCATGCCTTTTATGGCTCAGTAGCTCATTTCTTCTTAGTGCCGAATGATATTCCTCTGGATGGACCCACTTATTTATCCATCACCTACTGAAGGACGTCTTGGATGCTTCCAAGTTTTGGCAACTCTGAGTAAAGCGGCTGTACACACCTGTGTGCGGGTTTTTGTGTGGACGTCCGTTGGGTAAATACCAGGGGACGCTGTTGGATCCCATGGTAACACTGTGGTTAGTGTTGTAAGAAACGGCCACACCGTCTTCCCCAGCGGCTGCACCATTTTGCATTCCCCTCTGCGATGCGCGAGTTCCTGTAGCTGCACACCAGTGCCCGGCGTCAGGGTTCGGGGTCGCAGCCGCGCTGGTAGGTGAGCAGCGGCATCCCGTTGTTCGACTTTGCAATTCCCTGATGTGACATGTGACAGTGACTGCCTTTCATAGGCTTGTTTGCCATCTGGGTATCTTCTCTAGTGGAGTGTCTGTTAATGACTGTCCCGTTTGTGGCTTTTATTTTATGGTTGAATTTTAAGGGGTTTTGCAAATTCGGGATAACAGTCCTTGATCAGATGTATCTTTGCAACTATTTTCTTTCAGTCTATGGATTTTAAAACTTCTCTTGACAGTGGCTTTTGCAGAGCCAAGTTTTTAAAATTTTAATGAAGTCCTGTTTATCCATTACTCCTTCCATAGATTATGCCTTTGGTGTTATTTGTAAAAAGTTATCACCGAACTCAACTAGATTCCCTATGTTATCTTCTAGGAGTGTTATAGTTTTGCATTTTACCTGTGGGCCTGTGCTCTGTTTTGAGTTAATTTTCCGGAAGGCGTGAAGTCTGTGTTTAGATTTTTTTTTTTTTTTTGCAATGGATGTTTAGTTCCAGCACCATTTGTTAGAAAGACCTTCTTTGCTTCGTTGTTTTGCCTTTTCTCCTTTGTCCGCTCTCAGCTGACGGCATGCAGGGGGTCTATTTATGGGCTCTCTGTTCTGTTCCATTGATCTGCATGTCTGTTCCTTTGCCAATAGTGAGCAGTCTTTTTTTTTATTTTTTTTATTTTATTTTTTTTTTTAAACAAACCGCTGGCATTTTTTTTTTTTAAGATTTTATTTATTTATTTTAGAGAGAGGGGAAGGGAGGGAGACAGAGAGGGAGAGAAACAGCAATGTATGGTTGCCTCTCACATGGCCCTCACTGGGGACCTGGTCTGCAACCCAGGCATGTGCCCTGACTGGGAATCGAACCGGGATCCTTTGGTTCCCAGCCCGCACTCAATCCACTGAGCCACACCAGCCAGGGCTATAGTGAGCAGTCTTGATCGCTGTAGATTCTGGTAAGTTTGAAGTTGGGTCGTGTCAGCGCTCCGACTGGTTCTTCAGTAGTGTGACATCCACGAAATGACTGGCTGAAATTTGGGGACTGCGCTGACTCTACAGGTCAAGTTGTGAAGAGCTGACATCTTGAATAGAAGAGCCCCCGGTTCTTTAGCTCTTTGACTTCGTTAGTCAGAGTTTGGTCAGCAGCCGACCTGCTGTCTCTAGCCCTGCAGGTTTCATGGGTGGGATTCAGAAGCCAGCCCAGTGGGTCCCCGGCACTCCCCAGCCCACACATTTGGCCCCTGCACCATCCACCAGAGCCTGAGAGTAGGAGTTGGTCCCCTCCGCCCTGCCCTGGCCATGTGGAAGGACGAAGACACGGCAGGGCTCCTCCCCACGGTCTCTCGTAGGGTACCTGGAAGTTGTCCAACCATTGCGAGTCATCTCCTGTGAGTGTGGTTCGGAACACGGTAGAGTGTTGTCTGCCTTGGGACTGGTTTTGTACTTCGGTTCCTTGAATTTTTCTGGTGATCCTGCCTGTCTCCGTGGAGGCTGCAGAGGGAGGGCTTAGCCACCGTCTGACCACAGCTTCCCGAGCACCTGCGAGCAGCTGCCGAAGGACGTCGCCCGTCTCCGTTGCTATCATGCAAGAGGCTGTCCCTCTTCTGGGCCCCTGGCTCAGAAAAGCACAGGGCTTCCTTGCTGTGTCCCCTTGGGCACAGTGGCCCTAAAACCACGTGGCTGCAGTGACAGCTGCTCCTGAGCAGCTGCGAGACCCACCACTCACGCTGCATGTCACCTGGACCCTCTGGGTCACCCGGTGTGACAAGGACATGGGGAGCTGACACCTTGCTGTTTGGCTTCTGCTCTAAGTGACCAACCACGGGAACACACTAAGGCTTGCTGTCTCCTACAGATTGAGTGTGTGGGGTGTGGCAGGCCACCTACCGGATACAAGAGAGACCCTGGCAACTGTTTGTCACCTGTGACTACGTGAAGTCACGTGTGTGTCAGCGGCAGAAATGTGCTTCTGGAGCAGAGCTAAATTCTGATAACTGCATCAGACTGCTTCCTAAACTGCTCTGGGCCTCAGCTCTCTCTTTCTGTCAAGGGGGGTAGTAATGCCTGTTTTTCAGAGGGGCCGGGAGAGCAGCATGTGGTACTGAATCCTTTGGGCTTAGAATAAATCCATGAAATCGAAGTCTCATGTATTGGAAGTAGGGAGTGAAGTGATGTGAGATTGTTTTGTGCCAAAAATTTTTCCTAAAAGGCTATAAGATGTAGAGTGAGCCATGATAATCTAGCTTCATAATCATCACATCCGTCAGGGGTTTATATCATTTTTATGCTATATTTTCTGCTATTAAGTAAGTGAAAGATACTCAGCTACTGCTGTAATTTGCAGTTTGGGTTATTATTTAGGATTATCTTCTCTCATGATTTGTTTACTATTTTAAATCTCTATACAGTTTTTTTTTGTGTGAAATATTTTAATCTTTTTCCAGAGAGCTAATGGGATGTTAATATAAAGAACCATTAAAATGCAATATTAAATTGAAAAAATAGGATTATTTCCCAATTGTAGTATTTAAAAAAAGTACTTTTCTAGTTTGTTTGCATTTTAGTCTGTTTTTTTTTTTGCTTCCTTCCGCAAGTTGTAAATATTTTATATTCAAATACGTTTGTTTATCCCGCTGTGATTCCTTCTATGGCTTCCAAGCTGAGATGGCTCTCACGGTGCGGAGCTCATAAATATTCCAGCAGATTACTTACTGGCTTTGTTTTCAGATTTCTAAAGTTTTGTTTTCTGTTTGATCTGGAACGGATTTTGTTTGAATTTATCTTAACTATGTTTTCACAGTTGCTAGACACTGCAGAGGCCAACTTGTTAAGTGACATTTTACTGCTTGTCCCGAAGACTGTGGATCAAGCCCCTCATTTACGAGGCAGGCTCAGGGGTTCCACCTCCCCGCTCTGTCTGGTGCGGCTACTTTCTGAGACTGAACGTTTTTCTATTGTTTGTCCACTACATTTCTTTGATCTATGTTTCTGTCAAATAGCCAATTAAAAAAATTAAGAGTGCTGCACATTATCCCAATTGTAAAAATGATGGCAAAAATGCAGAAAAGCGCACGGGAAACACTCAACTCTCAAACAATCCTTTGTCAGCTCTAATTATATTTCATTTCCGCTTTTATTGCATGTAAGTTTTACTTTATGAAGCTTCGTCATCTATGAAATTGGGACGGTATGTGTACTTCCTCATATTGTTGTCGGTATCGTACAAAATTAAGTGTATAAAACTGTGCCTCACCCTGCTATCGTTCTCACTCTTTCCTCACACTGAGGACCATATTACTTACTTATTGGTTCATTTTGGGGGAGGGGCTGCAAGAATATACACTGCATCAGGGAGGAATTTTATTTATTGCTTTATCCGTCTCACCCAGTATATCATAGGCACCATTTGATGCTTGTTGGCTGAATGAGTTCATCACACAGTTATGTATCGAGTGGCTGCCATGAAGGATGGATCGCTCTCCAGCGATTAAGTTGTTGGGAGTCTTTTCTTTGGGATGTCCTCGGTTTTCAGGACCTGAAGACATTTTTCTTTTTGGGAATGCTTAGTATCTTTAGCGAAAAAGCCTTAATCTTGTGACTGGTATGGGGAAGAGGTAAGAAGGGGTGGCCGGAGAAGGGGGAAACTCTTGGCGGACTGAGGTTTCTTTTTCTTTTTTAAAAAATACTACAAAACAGTTCATGGATGTACATGTCAGCCTTGTGCAGAGGGCAGGCGAATCTCCTCTGTTTCATTCCAACTTTCATCCATTTGCTGCCGAAACTCGTACTGGCTGAGGCTCTGTAACTTTCACTAATTCCTTTTATTTTCACGGCTCCTGGATTGTTTTGGGGTAATAAGCCTCCAATCCTACCTTACTGCATGCCAGACCTGATGCCAGAGTTGCTCTGTACCCAGACGTCAGTGGGCCCCTCTTTCTCCGTTCCCGAAGTCATCACCGCTTCCTGTTCTGGGCGTCCCTGGGTGCTGCAGCCTGGGTGTCTCCGGGAGGAAGGGGCCTGTGTTCTTCCCCACAGTCCCCGGGGCAGGCACTGCACTGGGACCACTGATCGCCTTGGTTGCTGTCACATCTCCATCCCTTTTTTGGATTTGAAAACATTAGTTGAACCTTCCCCTACTATTCTCTTCTTTTGTAATCGTCATCCTTGTGAAAAATCCTGTATTGTCACTTTAGCTGACTCTTGGGAGACAGAAAAGAGAAATGCGTGGCTTGCTACTTCAACCAAACTTCTCTGGATTCTCTTTATCATATAGACCCAGGGCTGGTATGAGGCGGAATAAAACCTTCCACAATCCAATTTTATTTCACTTTGTATTCATCTTTTTACTATTTGGAACATTTGTATAACCTCCCACTCCTCCACGCAAGGTGAAGAACAAAGCAGAATAAACGAATGAACAAATGAACAGGAGGAAAATGAGAACTGGCATGGCCAGGAGGGATGGGGGTGTCTCTGTTTTTGCTGCGTCTGGGACCGGCGCTCTCCAGCCTTCCTCAGACCCGGCCCCTTAAAAGAATCCACAGGAACGAGTCAGACACAGGCACGCACTGCTGGACGGCAAACCTTCTCCTGCATTATTCTCCCGCGTTCACAACACGGGGGAGGATGGGTGTCCCCGCTGTCTTTCTACAAAGAGAGTCAGGACACCCATTTTGGGCAATTTATTGAAATAGACACCCACTGGTTTATCGCTCCCTGGTATTTCTCCCAAAAGATTTAATTCCAGAAAGCAGTCTGCAAAAATGATGGCTGTCCCCCTGCAAACGGTTCTGCAGAAAAAATAAATACTCTCAGAATGCACGGCTGAGAGAGAGAAAAGAAACCAATCAGCCAAACAAATAACACAAACCATTTGCCCTAGAGCTGCCTCAACCATTTTGTGAGCTAATTATGAAAAGATTGCTTAGAATTGTATTTCTTAATATGTGTTGCATAAATTAGGAGGAGGGAGAGTCATTCATAGCGTAACTGGCGGTGCTTCAAACTTTTCTCTAAATCCCAGAAAAATCAGTTCTAAAAAATAAGCAAGCCAAGGCACCAATAATTCAAGTACACGGAGAAAATTACTGTTAGCATTTTTAAAATGTGTTTCTTTCTCTTTTGCTCCTGATTTCTCATATTATGCTTCACCTCAGAACTCCAGTGTATAAACCAAACACAAGCACTCAGCTCACGCGCACACACACACACACACACGCATGCACGTGCAAACCTTCATAGGTTTTGCTGTCTCAGTCCCCCCCAGTGGGACCCAGAGAGTCAGGCAGCCGTGTAGAAATCCTGGGGATGCTTTTTGCGCAAATAGAAAAACTGTCCTAAAATTCATTTGGACTCTCAAAGGACCCTCAATAGCAAAGAGGAACAAAACTGAAGAACTTATATTGACTGATTTTCAAACTTACTACAAATCTGTAGAAATCAGAACAATGAAGTAGTGGCATAAAGACAGATGTGGAGACAAATATAATAGGAAATCCAGAGATTAAACCCTCACATATTTATGGCCAAGTGATTTTTGACGGGGTACTAAGACTGTTCAATGGGGAAAGGACAATCTTTTCAACAAATGGTGCTGGAAAATCTGGACATCCATGTGCAAAAGAATGAAGTTGAACCCTGATCTAATGCCATATGTAAAAACTAATTCTAAACAGATCAAGGACCTAAATGTAAAACCCGGAGCAACAAAACACTTGGAAGAATAGATAAAAGCTTCAGGACATTGGATTTGGCAATGATTTTTTTGGATATGACACCAAAGGTACAGGTAACAAATAAAAAAATGGACATATTGAATTTATTGAAAATTTTAAAATTTTGTAATCATGAAGACTATCCATAGAGTAAAAAGGCACCCACAGAATGGGAGAAAATATTTGCAAGTTACCTGTCTGATGAGGGATTAACATCCAGAATAGATAGAGAGCTCTCAAAATGCAAAAACAGAACAAAACAAAAAAAACACAATTCCAAAATGAGCAAAGGACTTGAATAGAATTTCTTCAGAGAAGATACACAAATGGGCAATAAGCACAGAAATACATGCTCGCCATCACTAATCATTAGGGAACTGCAGATCAAACCCACATTGAGATACCACCCACTAGGATGGCCACTATCAAAAATCCAGAAGACAGACTTTGGTGAGGATGTGGAGAAATTTGCACTCTTTTGCACTGTTGGCGGGAAGGTAAAATGGTATAGCTACTGTGGAAAACAGAATATTGTTCACCAAAAAATTAAAAATAGAATTTCCATGTGACTCAGCAATTCATTTTCTGGGTACATACCCGGAAGAATTGAAAGCAGGGTCTCAAAGAGACATTTGTGCGCCCACGCTCATAGTGGAATTATTCACAATGGCTGAAATGTGGAAGTGACCCCTGTGTCCATTGATTGGTGAGTGGGTAAGCAACATGTGGTGTGTACATGCAATGAAGTATTATTCACACTTAAAAAGGAAGGTAATTCTGACAACATGGCTGAGCCTGGAGGATATTGCGCTAAGTGAAACAACTCAGTCACGAAAAGACAAATAGTGCATGGTTCCATTTATAGAGCAATTAAATGAATAGAAATAGAAAGTGGAATGGCTGTTGGAGAAGGACTAAGGAGTAATTATTTAATGGTTACAGAACTTCAGTTTTACAAGATAAAGAGAGTTGTGGAGATGGATGGATGCCCAACATTATGAACATATTTACTACCGCTCCACTGATACTTGAAAACGGTTAAGATGACAAATGTTATGTTATTTGTATTTTGCCACCATAAAAAGTTGGGGGAAGAAGTGATTGTGTCCTTTGAGAACCTATGGAGCACTGCTACCTTCTCAGAGACAGGTAGGACCATGAAAACAGTAGGACGGAGCATGTCTGACACACGTTGCGGAGGGGGGTGCTTTTTTGGTTGCTCTTCGTTGTCTGTGGATACCCATGGAATTCCGATGCTCTCTGATTTCAGGAGATATGGGAGCACTCTGAGAAGGCAGAGGTCACATCACAGAGATACCTGGGGCGGGAGCTGTGGACAGGGGACGTGGCTGCCGGGTTAGCCAGTGGAGCCGGGGTTGGTCATCAGAATGGTCTGACCCACAGAGGTCTCCGGGGTTCTCTTTGCCACTTCTCTCTTGGTGAATAATTAGTGCATTGGGAGGATTTGGCTGCAGTTTTTGCTAATTATTATATCATTAGCACATTGAGAGTAGCCTGTAACCCAGGCAACCATGAGTGGTGCTGATGCAGTTTAATTTTAGCTGCAATGTTTTCTCCACTTGATGGAATATTCTCATCTCATCTCTTTCTTAGGATCAAAAGATTGGAAATAACGAACCTTTTTCTTCTTATCTTGCCTATTTTGTCTTACGTTTTGCTAATCAATCATGGCTTCCTAAATTTTCTAATCTTATATATTCTGTTTCTATAAACACAATACACAGAATAGAATGTTTCCAACACATAACTATACTACATTCTCCAACTTTGTTTTTTATAGTTAAATTTTACTCTTTAATCCATTTTGAAATGAATTTGGAATGAGCTTATTTTTCCTAATTACTTAATCAATAATCCAATTACCATTTATTAAATAATTCCTATTTTCCTCATTGATCTGAAATACAAACTCTATCATATTCTAAGTAATCATGTCCTTAGATAGATTTCTATATTTTCTTTTCAGTTTCATTGATGTGTCTACCAACTTTGATAAAGATACCATACTGTTAAATGTATTATTATAAGTGGCCATTGTCACATCTGGCAATAAAAGTGGTCCTTCATATGCTCCCTTCTGCGTGGTGTGTATGTGAGCGAGAGAGAGGGTCGGATTTTATCTACACTGAATGGCCTTCAAGATGACCTTAGCTTCTATTTGTTGAGTTTGGCATTTTGTATAGAGCTACTTGAAATTTAAAAATAAATTTTGACAAAATTAATTTCCTTACAATTTTGTATCTTCCTTCACTTCCTCCTCTCTGCCCCAGTAGGAACATAATACACCTCTCAATTTTATGGTTTTAAAAAGTACCGAAATCATTTGTGTTTATTTTTACTTAAGACCTTGATCTTCCTTCTTATGCTTCCATCTACATGTTGCGTATTTTATTTCCACATTTCATGCTAACATCTAATAACAACTGAGTACGCACTGCGCATGCAGTAGGCAGAGCCCCGAACCCCTGACCTACTGATTTCATTTATTCTTCCAAAGCCCCTTATGATGCAGGCATTATCATTATTCCTTTTTTTGAAGATAGATTTAGTAATTTGCTCAAATTCACACAATGTCTGCTCTTATTTACGACATCAGGGAATCTGAAACTTTAGAGACAGGGTCTGTTTAAAATGGTTGAACATTCCAGATTGTGGGCCTGAGTTCCCAAATGTTGAGTTAGGAAGTCTGGGGTGGACCTCAGGAATCTGTTCTGCAGCCGATGCATGGCCCACACCTTGAGAAACATTGCACTGAGCTGGGGAGAGTGTGGGTGGGCTCTTTTTCCATTCTGTGTAATCGTTGGCTCTTTACCCTGGAATATGCTTAGGAAATGACTTGACGTCTGTGTGTTTAGTCTCTGTCTTCCATCATCTAAACCACTGTGTTACATGTAGAAGTTTGTACATCATCCTTTTAGGACAGCTGCTGCAGTGCCTCAAATTCTACTAAGTGAAAAAACCACCTGCGAATATTGTCAAGGCCCTGGCCTTGAGGACTTTCCATTCACACCATGAGGCATCATCTGCAGCCTGAGGCATCCAGAGTAACATTCTCTTACAGTATCAGTTGCAGGAAGGGTAAGTGCATGAGTGCATGTTTTTACATTGTCAAGTTCGTGCTCTCTCGTCTCTGCATCTTAATGGTCATTATAGGTGAAGGGTAATAAGGCTGTGAATTCTGGTAGGCTATAGATATTTTCCTAAATAGTCATTGAGCTGCTATCCATTTTTTCTGAATATAATGGACATTTTCTATATATGTTTATATTCCTAGAATATTATAAATATTTTTTTAAAAACTGATTTTGAATTTACTCGACTGTCTATAAGGTAATTTGATGAAACAAACAACCTCTCCTGAGGTCAACTCCCTTAATTTCTCACTGAAATCCATAAACTCACCACGGTAACAATGAAAGAGCCACAGAAAGCTTGCTTTCGGAACTGGGAGAGGGTCTCACCCACACAACATCTATAGGGTCGATTTCTTCAGTTTTATATAAAACCCGTGGCAACACGGAGGCCTCTGGCGAAGAGGAAAGCATAAAGTGTGATTGGAGCAGAGTCTTCAGAGAATGGAAGAAGTCAGGAGTGAGTGTTTGATGTGGTCTCATTTGTTGATTTTTTTCCTTTATTTCCCTTGCCCTAGGAGATATATTGGCAAACATATTGCTACGTGAGATGTCTGAAATTTTCCTGCCTATGTTTTCCTCTTGGAGTTTTATGGTGTCGTGACTTATATTTAAGTCTTTTATTCATTTTGAGTTTATTCTGGGTGGGATGGGCGGAGAAGGGCAAGGGGGGAAAATTGGGGCAACTGTAATAAAATAATAATAAAAAATGATTGGAAAATAAATTAAGTGAAATACAGAAGAAGAAGAAGTGACAGGGTGTCATAGGGATGGCTCTCTAGAGTAGACTTGCCTCCATCTGGGGCAATGAATCAACAATTACTTGGAAAGAAATCATTGCCTCTCCTTCTCTTTCCATATAATTTGATTTTTAAAAAATTCTCTGGTATAGTTTTGTAAAGAATCCATGTATTTCTTATTGATTTTAGAGGGGAGGAAAGGGAGGGAGAGGGTAGAAAGAGCAATGTGAGAGAGAAACATCGATCAGCCGCCATTAGCACAAAACCCACAACCCAGGCATGTGCCCCAACGGACAATCGAACCTGCAACCCTTTGGTTTACAGGACGGCACTCCAAGACACACCAGCCAGGGCTGAATCTGTGTATTTCAAAGAGATTTCCAAATTCTCCAAATTCTGCTCAAGGTATAAATCTTGCAGGGACAGATCTGAGGAAACACAGACGGAAGCAGATGGCCCTTTTGTTCCAAGTGTAACATGTTAAGCAAACCGGTGTGCAAATGCAGGCAGGAGAAAACAGGAGAACCCTTGATGCACTCTCACACCCACTTTACGGAGTACACACCAGAGGTGGCGCGCGGAATGGGCTCCCTTCATGTGTGCTTCCTCCCAGCCTCTCTTTACAGCCCTCCCAGTGCCTGAATGTCGTTCCGTCGACGAGACTGACGTGCAGCAAAAACAACGCGAGGTCCAGACCAGAGAAGGAGACAGGCTCAGGTGTCAGAAAGCTTTGTGTCTCTTTAAAGAAACAGCCACATTTCCCACTAGTTATTACAACTGCAGACTCCATGTGGAAAATTGGTAAAACGAAATACAACGTATAGTTTTAAATGACAGTTTAAAAAAATATAAAATTGGATCATGCTGCTGATGACGTTTTGCATCCTGATGTTTTGAAGACAGCATGTAGTTGTCCCTATAGGATCTGTCCTATAAGACCTGGCCAGTCTAAGAGGGTGCCGAGAAGAGCGGGTGAGCTATCCACACAGGTCAAGTTCACCAGCAGGGCTGATGGACGACATTTCCTCGTGCAGTTTTCAGACGGTTAACTAGGACTAACCCTGGAGCAGCTGTTCTCATCACTGCCAAGGCGCATCTTTTCTGCTCGGCCGCCTGGTTCTTCGACGTGTTGGCAGAGGAAAGCTTGACAAGCTCCGGTGGACGGTGGACGTTCTTACATCATCCCGTTCCCACCTGCTGGTAGCATTTGGCCTACAGGGCCCACGCCTCCTAAGATGCACTATGCCGCTGATCACGTGGGACAGGGGAGCACTCTGGGGAGAGGAAGAGACACGCCGATTTGTGTGTCAGTCCTCCCTCCCTGCCCCCGTCACACAGAGAATTCGGTCCCTTGAGCACAGAATCCCTGGGGCCCACCTCCTGGAACTGCAGCGACTGCCAGCGAGCCCCGAGGGGACTGTGCTCTGTCTGTGTGGTAGCAAGCGTGGGGCGACAGCCCGTGAGGGCCTATTTTCTATCTGATCTAGAACTTGCATTCTAAGGAACATGAGCAACCAGGGAAACCTTTCTTATTCTTGGTACTTTCCAACATTAGCTGGCCACTTCTGCTGAAAAATAATGACAGAGACGGACATGGGAAAACGGGGCACCCACTGCCCCTTTTCCTCAGCCCTTCCTTATTCTCAGCAAGCCAATGGGAGTGTGAGCAATACCCGTCTGTCGGGAGGTGAAATAAAAACAGTTCTCCTAAGAACAAAGTGCATGAACACACACAAGCCGGAAGATCCACCTTCCTGGATCTTGGCTATGGAGTGGTGTTCTATGTTGCTTTTTGATAGTTGCTGCTTCCACTGAGGTGCCCGGGCCCCCAGGAAGGGGACTGCTGACGAAGCAGTTTTAAACCACGGGTTCTCGTGGCTGTGCTGGGTTCTGTTTGGGGTCAGTTGGGCCCCCAGTCTCAGGCAATGTTTTGGACACAGCATTTAAAGAAACTCTGCACTCCCAAAGGAAGTGGTGGGAGTCTGACCAGGCGAGACCTGCACCCCTCTGCCCCCATTCCCTCTGCGCAGGCCTTGCTCCCACGTCCACCTGGACGCCTGCGTGTTCATCTTAGCGTCTGATAATTGCACTCTTTCTCCTGTAGGGTCTGGAGAAGCGGACCTTCTCCTGTTTGGAGCCTTGATTATATAATCTTTGTAACTTGTACTTGACCTACCTTTCCATCTTCTTTATTTATAAAGACAAAACTCAGAACCTCCCTGGAGATAATACTGTATTGTATGCCCGGGCAGCAAAAGCATTTTCCATCAGTAAGATGAAATACCCAGCTTTCGTTCCCTTAGGTTTTATGATGCCTTATTGGGGTGGCAGAGAAAAGAGAATTTCATCTCTAATAGCTGATATACAGACTGTGCAGAAACACCCATGTTTCAAAAATATAGTTGCAAAGGTGCATTTATTTAATTTTTTTCATTACTCAAGCCACAGCTTTGTCTGATAGCAGGTGTTCGATGTGCCTTCGTTCAGAGAGTGAATTCCAGATGCTGTTCTTTAATGGTTGCTGGACGTTTTAAACAACTTTAAAAATGTACAGCCTGCCATCGATGCATGGGAGGGGGCAGAGATCGGGTTTTGCACGTGTGTGTGCCCATACAAGCACGTATTCTCTAAGAACAGAGTTTTTGTTTGGTGAATTTCAGTCATTCGATAGAAAACTCGCTTTTAAAGAAAGTCCTTCTGCCATTGGAAGTGATGACTCCACCCTCACCTTTCCTGTCCTGGGTGAATGTATTTCATTAACACAGCCTTCTCCTTCCCCTGGGGGATGAGAAACCAGAGCGGCTCTGCCTCCTCGTCAACACACTCCTGAGAAATTACCCGAGACGCCTGCTCTTAATGGCCACCGCTCGTCCGGGCTCTTGGACGATGGCCTTCAACCGGCGTCGTTTCCGTGAATTTGCATCCACCTGAAGATTCATTTTGAATCATTTTCTACACTTTTCGGAGACACCAGAGCTCAGTGTTAGTGAAGCCGTCATCAAATGAGTTGGAATAAATGCACTCCTGCTAATGTATTCATATTCAGAACCCATAACGAACATTCATTTCTTAAGCCAAGGGACGTGTTTAAAGTGCTGCAGAGCTGAATTTCAGCTCGCGGCTTGCTGCGTACGGTGCCGAGTAAAGCCGGCAGAAGAAAAGCTTTGCCTTGCCCCGCCTCCTTCCTATGCTGGGGTGTTTTCTCGTGGTTACTGTGGAACCCTGGCTCCTGGGGTGGTGATGGCTCTTCCTGGCCGCTTCTTACACGGACGCTGAAGAGGCAAAAGTGTTCTCACTTGTGCACCAGCGAGTCACCATTTAACAACGTCTTTGGGCTGCCAATTTACCATCGATCCGCGGGGCTGGCAACGCTCCCATTTAACACCGGTGCTGCCGGTGCTGCCAGAGCCGCGCGGCCCCCTAAGCTGGCAGGGGCTGCATGGTGGGGAGGTGGCTACTGGGGGCCTCCCTCGTGGACGATGAGTTCAGGGAAGGGGTAGAGGCACGTCTTTGAGGACACAGCATCGATGAGACACCTTCCAAAGTCAGAGCACCGCTCTGGACTTCTTGAATGGGCTCTTTGCTTGAATATCTACTGCCGACTTGACCGCTCCACTTGGAGACCTCTACGGTGTCTCACCTCAGTGAATCCATGACCTTCCCACCGAAGGCCGCTCTAGTCGAACAGTGTCTGCTGTCTCAGGATGGCGCCGTCCCCTGCCCCATTGTGAAAGCTAGAAACCTTGATATTTCTCCCCATCGTTCAAGCGGCTACTTCCTAATCTTTTGGGTCCCAGCTTAACGCTTTATGACCTCTGTTGACTCCCAAGCTAGAATTGTCCTTCCGCTTTCTTAGACCGTCCTGCACTTTTCACTTATTAAATGAATTCCTTATGATTTCAGTGGGTGATTATTTGTGGTCTGTCTCTCCTGCATTACGACGTGAATGCCACAAGAGCAGAGACTGAACCACCTGTTCGCCATTGCATCCTGAGCTCCCTGTCCTGGCTTGGTCCCTGGCACTCAGCAGGCACTCAGGAAAAGATTGTAATGTGAGTAACAGAACAGGTTGTGCCATGTGAGCAATAGAAGGAGGGCTCAGCGTAACCACCGCTCCCCCCGCAGATACCTTGACAGCATGAGATCCCCTAGTTCTTGTGAGACCTAAGTGGCCTCCAGAGAGCACGACGTTGTCATTGCCGTCTTGCATTGATTTGACTTACTATGTATCACTGTAGGTCTGGAGGGAAACCCACCTGTAGTTACCATAAACTCTGTGGCCAAGATTGCCAGAGCTCTCCCACACCTCCCTTTTCTCGTCTTCCTGGCAACAGAGATAAACGGCCTCCCTGTGAGCTTGTGGTGGGTTGGGTGTTAACTGTGTTCTGGCCCACGGGATGGGGGTCGGGGTGACATCCCCAGTCCTGTGCCTCACGCACACAGCTATTCCTCCTCCAAGGACAAGCTTGGAGGCTGCGAATCGAACACAAAGAGGCCACAGATGGAAGAGGCCGGTCCTTGAGCCACCGCCTGGAGGAAAACCAGCCAACTCCGATTGGGCTGAGATAGGAAGAAGAAACATTTATTGTGTTGCGCCGCTGAGGTTTGAGAATTGGCACAGCAATTAAACTACCAGGACTCTTGCAGCATTGGTACTTCGAAAGGCTATAACAACACGAATCGGATGTCTGACATTAACTTCGAGTCAGGGGGCAAGAAAAATGGCGGTCCACGTGCTACAGTGGGAGTATTTAGTAAAATTATTACCTGCAATAACGTTGGCAGTAAATTGTGAGCCTCATGATTTGGCAACTCTAGCAAAAGCCGTTGGAAGAAAATCAAAGTGGTAATGTGGGTTTGCTCCCATCGACTGTGTTGGCGCACTATGAAAAGAAAGAGAAGAACTCAGGAGAGAACTGGCTCGTTTGCAAACACAAAGTCCAGAAATTTGGGTCGGTGGAGGCCTGGAAACTCCAGCTGCCTCTGGCGCACACGCAGTAGGAAATGAGATATCGAAATAAGCACCTCTGGGCTACGAAGCTGTATTGTGACTCAGCTCCACGGCAATGATCAGATTAAGTCGCTGTTTTCCTACTCTTAAGCGGATCTAGGAGGCATGAGAAATTAAAAAAAAAAAAGCTTTGTGTGTGCTTACGGTCTTATCGAACTGTTTGGACACAAATAGATCAGAGGCTCTATAAGTCTTTGAAGGACTTACATTGCCAAGAAACTACAAACCTAATCTAAGAGGTCTTTGATGGGGTCATGGGCAGAGAGAGGGATGCACAGCTATGCAGATCCAAGGAGGACCACGCCCAGCACTCAGTGCTGAGACGGGAGCAGCAGGAGAAGGGAGCATCCCCAAGCGGGGGGATCCAGGGGTCTCAGAAACACAGACCTTGGTGAGAAGCACCAGCACCTGCCTATGGTCCCCCCAAAGCCACAGGGCCCAGTGGCCCAGTGGCCAGCATGTCTCCGTTCTTTTCCGCAGAGGCAGTGTTTATTGCTATTGCAGACCTCCTGCCTTGCGTCGGAGTGTGAGGAGGGTGGGCATGTGTCTAGTCAGAAACTAGGTGGTCGTCTGTCTAGTTTCTAGGTTGGGCTACTGAAAGCAGGCACGTGCAGTCCAATGGAGCGGCATTACTGGGGGGTCCTGACCCACGAATTGCAAGCAGTGCCTGGTAGAAACCTGATAGCTCCAGAGCTGGGAGGGGGACTGGAGTGAGTTCTGTGCACCGAGAGGAGGGTGTTCCGGTGCCGGGGGTTCTGGCTCAGTCGGCAAGCGCTCTGTAATACCTCTTTGCCTGGGCACACAGTGACACATGCCTGCCAGCACCCTTGCATTAGTGGGACTATGTCCCCCACTGCCGGTTAATGGCTCAACCCTCAAAATCTCTCACTCATTATGGAACAAGGCTTAACCATTCTGTGTTCCCTCAGATAGCAAACTTGGAGGCCGGGCTGGACGAAGGCGGAGGGAGCCTGAGTCCCTAAGTCATCTCTTGGTTGGCTCTGTGGCCTGCCTTGGATGGGCGAGGGTGAGAAGGGAACGTGTTGTCTCCAGCCACTGAGATTTTGGCTTTTTCTGTCTCAGAAATCAGCGCCAGTGGTAGGGGTGAACAGACCCCAGTTGATGGCGGAGGCAGCTCTGTCACGATGTTGGTCACAGGGTGCACAGCTCAGCGAGTCCCTGCAGCTGATCTCCCTTGGGGACCGGGCTGCCCTTGGCTCACAATGGGCTGACCTGCCGGGCGCAGGCTGCAGGCGCAACGCGTCCTGTGTTCGCTGAACTGCTTTCTCACTCTCCACCGGCCACCCTTACCCTGCGACCCAGGTCAGAGGCTCAGTCCTTGTCTCCCGTCCCCCACCCCGGCCGACCACAGGAGTCGCTGCTGCCTCTCCGCCGCGGGGGCTGTCGGCTTTCCCTGGGACAGCAGGTGGCGGTGTTGCAGAGAGGTTTGGAGCCCGGAGCCCCGCCGCAGACTCCTGTCGCAGCTCGCGCCGGCTCTGTGGTCTCCGGCACCGGTTCTCCACGCTCGACTTCTCCGCTGCAGAACCTGTGCGTGCGGCGTGCCTGGCGCACACGGAGCGCTCGGAGACTCGGCTCTCCTTGCACACCCTCCTTTCCCTACTCGGGCCTGGGGGCAGCGCCCGGGTGGCCCGGGAGGGAGGTCGGGCACACTCCCTGCAGGTTTCCAGACCCTGCGACCAGGTCAGGGGTGCTCAGCCTCCTGAAATCTGTTCCCTCCATTGTGCAATGGGTGCAGCCCCCGACTCTCCGCGGTGGAGACAGCGAGGCATCAGCTCGTATTTACGGTGTCTGCTCTGTCACTGCTCTGCCACCCTCCCTCCAATACAGAGTCAAAGTCTCCCTGCCCTTCACCTCCTCCTGTCCTGCCTTTCTGCTTCTGCTCTCGTCCTCTTTCCGCACCTGAGTCAGGGACCTTTCCAAAGTGCAGCCTGACCGGGTTGCCCTTCGGTTTAAACCCTTGCACCCTCTCTGCCTGTGGCCCTTAGGAGACGATGGAATCTGCCCTCCGTTCAATGGCGGCGCGCACGTTGGTCCCAACACGTGTTTTCACAAGTTCACGATTCCCAGGTGGCAGTCTCCACACTCCTGCCTGGGTTTTTTTCTTCCCGGTTTCTGGAAATCTCCAGGCCCTCCTGCCTCGCGTCTGTTGTCTAGACCTGGCGTGTCCTGAGCCCATGCATCACTCTGTGCCGGAGTCCCAGCGTGACTCTGCCCTCCGGGAGGTACCCAAACTCAACGCCCTGTGCATTAGCACGGCCCGTTTTTGCCTCAGCAGCAGGCACCTCATTTGTAATTACTTTTCACAGCCGTCTTCCTTCTGGTGGTAAACCCTGGGAGCCAGGGTGTGCCTGTCTCTGCTCCTTGTCATCTGTCCCCATCGCCTCCCGCCTCCCAGGCACTCAACCCCTGTTTGCAAAGTGAATGCCGCAGGCCGGCTTCCACTGAGGAGGGATACGGGCACATTCTGGCACCCTGTGAGCTCCTGGGACAACAGGCCCCCAAACCTGGCACCTCGAGGTGGCGGGGGTGCAAGGTGACAAGGCAGACAGTGTCCCGCGCCCAGCTCTGCCCTTTACAGGGAGAGGCGTGGGCAGCTTAGTAGCCAGTTGCATGTCTAGACTCCACCCACCTTGCTCTCCACTTCTTCTGCTCTCCCCCACCCACTTGGTGCTTGGGTCGGAAAAGGGAAGAGGCCTTTTGAGGCCCTAGAAGCAGGCTTGTTTGGGTCAGGAACCCCCAAGTCCAGGGAGCAGAGTGTATTCAAGAAGGGTGGCCACAGGCCCGGGTGGCACCCTTCTTTGTCCCCCAAGAACAACCTGCCTCAGCCGGCCTTTGGGCACAGCTGGAGCTGGCCAGCGCAGGACCTCCAGAGGGTTCTCTTCTCCCGCTGCCGCCCACCAGCCTGGACTTCCCGAGGAGTCCGGAGCCCTAAGCCCTCCTGCCCTGGGGGCTTCTGCACTTTCAGTTTCCCTGGAAGGCGTCAGAAGTCCAGTCCTTCCCATCCCCGGGCAGATATCACCAGGGGGCTTCCCGGCCACCTCCCCGTGCCCAGGGCTGCTCCTCGCCTTTCCCTCCGCTGCTGTTTGATTTTGTCCATCACCCTGATCTCGACACCCTCATCATCATCTTCTTCTCTGGAAGGCAGACTGTGCGGGGCCGGAGTTACAGGAGTGACTGGGCCTGTGTCCTGTGCACAGCAGGCACCGAACAACGCTCTCCCCCCGCCCGGGGTCCCCCCTTCTGCGCCTCCTCTCCGCTGATCTTTGCATTTACTCAGATTCTGTGCCATGTGAATCTCTGTAGAGAACATTCACCCACATATTTTTAAGGTTAGTTGAAGAAAAATAGTAAAATTAAAACATTCATCCTAGTAATTTGATTTGGCACTGAGTTTTCTCCAAAATTGCTCCAACTCCTTCCTCTGCTTTGATGATAACAATCTGGCTTGAAAGTGCTCATAGATAATATTTTAATTAAAACTAGCTGAAAACAAGCTCACTGTACTACTTAAATAACTGACGAGGAAAGTGTGGAAAAATTGATGATTTGGAAATGAAGCAGGAGAAATATTAGGAAAGGAAATAGAAGTGTAATTATATTACATATTTAATGTTGCTTAAGATCCCAAAATAACAACTTCAATGAATATTCAGAGTACATTTTTATTCCAAAAAGTGTTATGAGTCATGATAGCAATGCTACTTATTTATGTGTTGGATCCCCTTTACTTTTCAGAAAATGTGGTGTTTGCTTTACTTACTTAAGGCAAAAGAAAATATGCAAGAATAAGCCCAAATCTAAATGGCAATGTTTTATAACTGGCTTAGTTTTATTGATTTCAAAAGATTAGGCAGTATTTTTCATACCACTACTAACCCTCACACCTACTCCCTCCAGCTTATAAAAAGAATACCTTGCCTTTAGGTCACCGGGCACTTAGTCTCGGGCTGTTGTGGTCCCCTCAGGGGTAAGTTTTGAGCTGGGGTGGGCTGAGTCTATTGAACTTCAGCGCGTCCTCCTGCTTGCCTAGTTTCAGCACAGTCCACGCTATTGAGACCTTACTCAGGGCCAGACGGTGACCGAAGCGATCATTTTGCACACAGAAGGACTGATTTAGCAGGGAATTCTCCTGTTGGTGAAGACAATTATTTTCATGGATTGCAGAGAAGGCATTGTTTCATGAGTGTCCTGGTGGGGCAGGGAGCGTAGGCCATGTTTTACCAGTTACCCACTCATTGACCAGCTCCAGACGCATCTGTCCTTGACTCATCGGTGGGAATGGAGATGGGCCTCTTTAATAGTTTTTCTTGACCAGCTGGCCCTGTGTGAGCAGAAGGTGCTGGAGGGACATTGCAGAAGGAAGGGGCTTCCCTCCCTGGCTCTCGAGGCTCATTTGAGAGGGTGCCGGGGAGCAAGCTTTTCCCTGTTACTGATTAGCAGTGCAGCTTCCCCGGGGTTCAGGGCACAGACAGTGCAGCTTTCTCCAGCATTTGGGGGCAACTTGCTTTCTGCAGCTCTCCACGCAGGCCATACCTGTGTGGCCAGGATGGCCCCACTCAGGTTGCTGCTCCTGGCACCTGCCCCTCAGCTCTACAGGTCGGGGCTGGTCCAGCGTCTATGGACACCCAGCAAAATTCTGCACCTCCAGTGGCTGCAGCCCCATTTTCTTCTCTGGGGTCTGAGCCCCCTTCTGGGTGCGTCTATCGTTGGTATTCCCCTCCAGCTCTGGGCACCCTGGAGAGCTCTCTTTCTATCTCTGCAGCTCCTCTCCAGTCCTATTTCCTAAGAAATAGCGATTGTTTTTACATCAAACGTCCCTTGTTAATTATGCTGTGATTTGCATGTTCTGGTTGGACCCAGATTATACAGTCCTTATTGCCTGTGATGTAAACCCATTACCACGGCATCCAAGGCCCCTTAGGACCCTGACCGGCCGCAGACCAGCTCTCCCATTTCTCTCACACCCGGGCTCCCTGCGGTCGCAAAGCTCTAGAGCTGCTGGCCTGCTGCAGTTCCTCCAACAAGCCACGTTCTTGCTCAGCCTGACCTGCTTGCATGTCGGAAATCCCCGCCTAGACGAGCTCCCTCACTAAGCGGCCCCCGAGGTCTCCCTCCCCACCCAGCCCTCGGTCACACCTCTCTCTGGTTCGTTCTCAGCGGTTACCGTCTTTGGTCCTTGTATTGGCTCATTGTCTGTCTTTCCCTCATTTCCCAACTAGACGGCAAGAAGTCCTGTGTATTTGGCTCACTCAAGTGTGCTCAGCGTTCAGCTACTACAGGCACATAGTAGGTTCACAGTGACTGCTTTGGAACGATAAGTTGGGTTTTATACCCATAATATTCTCACGGGACTTATGTTTTGAACAAGGTCAATATCATGATTCATGATGATTATGATGGATAGAGCGGCAGAGGTTTCCTTTTACATTTTTAGAGCCTTTTGGATTTTTGACTCAGGACTTTGGCCAAACTTGTCACGATAATCAACCTTATATGAGATTTGTCTCCATGACTTCATCGGTGCAGTTAGTCATTCTGACATTTAATAATCAATAGTGCTATTGCTAATCACTGCATTCGAGCCTGATCGAGACAAGTGGTGACTGAAAGCCAGCACCGCGCTCTTTGTTCAGTTCTTCTCACGCCTGATGGGGTTGTGTGTTTGAAGCAGAAATCGAGTTCTTTGTGACGGCAGAGGTGTTTTCGCCAGAAGCAGCTATTTCCCATCAAGTTTATGTAGGTGTGAAAGCCTACACGACCATTCTCCATTTCTTCTACTCCACTGTGAATTACTTACCTGTCAATGTTGAACATGCATGCCAGTCACAGAAAAAACCCACTCGGCCATCTACACTCTAAGGAGCTCAGTGAAGGCCTAGGGACCAAGGCCCAGGGTGGTGAGAACCAAAGGGAAATGGAAAGTCCCAGTAGCTTAGTGTAAAATAAGAAATCACACCGAGTCTGTGGCTGTGAATCAGAGTCTCCTTATAAGAATTAGTTGGTTGTGGCTGTAGCTGGGTACTCAGTTGGTTAGAGCGTCATCCTGATATCCCAAGATTATGGGATCAGTTCCTGGTCAGGGCATATATAAGAATCAATCAATGAATATATAGATAAGGGCAACAATAAGTCGATGTCTCTCTCTCTCTCTGCCTCTGTCTCCTTCTCTCTCTCTCCCCATCCCTCTCTCTAAAATAATAACAATAAAAAGAATGAGTCAGTTCTGCAGAGAAGCGGGTCTTCCTCCCGGGTTGACTGACCCCAGCATTCAGACTGTGGAGAGCCCATGTTCTCTGTGGGTAGGTAGGGGTTGCAGCTATGTGGGAAGAACTTACCCATTTTCCGTGCAAACTTTGGACAAGTTTGGATCCTCGTGGATGTAAATTTCCCCGAGGAAAGAAGAAGGCACGTGAGGAGCTGGTGGATCTTACCTGTTGGGTGTGGCTGCAGTGACGGCTTGGTAAAATCTCAGCCCAGACTCCTTCTTCCTGCAGATACTTTACAGTGTGTCAGTGAAAAATTAAAGAATGATGGTCTACAGTCCGAACAGCAGCGCACAATGTAATAGAAGATGAGAATGCACAGAATGTTTGTTTGCTTGGGGAGGGGGCGGAGCAGTGGGTGGAGCAGTGGGCACAGCAGTGGGCACAGTGGGAGTTTGGCCCTCTAACCTAACACATTTTGGGAACGTTTTATGGTCAGCTCTATGAGTAACACCGATGTGGCACAAGATTAAAAATAAGTCAATGAAAGCGTAGTTAATCTTTCCAAAAATCTACTTGCATATATTTTAAGACCCTTTCTTTTTTTAAAAAAAACAAAGGTGATAGAGCTTTAAGCTTATACATTGGTTTTCTGTATTTTTTCCTTTCAGTATGAATTGTCTGCTTAGTTTTTAGATTTCTGTGCTCAAGAGACTTGTACCCACGTGTTGTTGGAGTGACACTTGGAACAAGGCAGATGCCAACAGAAAACGCCCAGGAATAAAGTATTCTTACCAGTACCATGTGAGGGAAGAACAATTTTTGAAAACATTAACATCTATAAAAGCATAGAACCATCTTCCTGTCTCGAAATGCATTTGAAAAGAATTACACCGTGCCCTGGAACACTGACTTTTTATTATTTAATCTAACTCTATGTTTCAGGGGCTGTGCTGAGAGGACACCTTGTCATCCACGTTTTCTAATATTAAAGGCATTAAAGGGCAGCATCAGAGAATTGGGGCACTTTGGGAATCATTTTGTCAAATGCCCTTATTTTCCAGAAAAGGCAGTGGAGATTCAGAGTGGCCGCTGCCCAGGGGACAGGCCAGACTTTCTCACCTCGACTCCGGGAAATAGTCACACGTCTTAGGTTTCAGAATTCGCTTCTGTTTCCACACCCACAAGCTCGTTAGCCTGCCTCTCTCCCTTGTTCCCAGCCCGGCTTCCTGCTGTCCCCGGTGCCTGTCCCGCAGCACGGACAGCTGCAGCCCCATCTGCAGAAGGGGAAAAGGAAGGACACACTTGTTGCCTATTGTCTAATTCTATCAAAGCGACACGTTCTTAGTTAATGGCCATTTTGCTGCATAATGATCACAAATAACTTAAGAGGATATGGACATCTAGGAATAAGACTTCCCTGTGGTATTTTTAGAAAGTGCCGTAAGTGTCTTTGAGACTTCTCAGGAAAGAGTGAACAGCCTTAATAGCAAACCTCTTCAAAAGGTAGTTTTCTGGAGGTCCTGCTCACGCTGAACACCAAATTCTTGACTAACAGGTAAGGAAGGAGCGGGACAATTCAGGTAGTTATTTGTATTGTGACTGTTTTTAATTTTTTTGTATATTATGCTATGTTGATACCTTAAAAAAATAGAGCTCTTTCTGACTGGAGAGAGATGGCCACTTTCGTAGTCAATTCTCTGAGATGACAGAGGACCCAGCCCCTGACCAGAAGTGCGTCTTTGAAAGGCAGAGCCAGCTCCTCTGCCTGGCCAGTCACCTCGGGAGGGAGGCCACATTCCTCTGTCTTCCTTGTCCCAGGGCCAGGCGCCACCTCTGTGGCTTCAACCCCCCTGCCCCCTGCACCCCCCCAATGGTTCAGTTAACCAGTCCTAGATGCCCAACCTGCCTTGCCTGCAAAATTCCAACAAAGGTCATGGTCTAAACATTCTCCTCACTCTCGTTTTCTGCCCGCTGACCACCCAGGTGGCTTGGCCACTGGATCCGCAATGCTGTCCTTGGGTCTGCCTGCCTGCACACGGGCCCAAAGGACTGCGGGAGCAGGGGTTGCAGTGTAGAAGGGCGATGATTGAATGTTGAGTTGGCCCATGCGGTGGTGGGAAGCTAGGGCTGTATATACTCGACTCCCTCATGGTGCACAGGTTACAGGTTGTGTAGGGACAAGTCACAGACACTGGGCCAAGGGCTTCGGGTTGTGACGGGAGCTGATTGGTGGGAGGTGAGATAAGGGTTTAAATCATTTGTTCAGGTCTTGAGGACAGTTCTGAGGTCTTTTCTGGTGTCCCTCTGTACCATTTCATGGAGAAGTAGCCAGGGGGTGGCTCAGCTTCAGGGCTCGGGCCAGTGGTCAGGTCCCGGCTGCTGTCCTCTGCTGCCCGGGAGAAGTGAGGTCTCTGAGTGGGTAGATAGAGAGAGGGGGTGAGGTTTCTGCAGCTGGGATTTAACACTAACCTTAGATTCCTCAGGACCCCTGGCCGTGTCTTTCCCCCAGGGCCCTGTGGGCAGGCCGTGGCCCCTCTGTCTGGGACCTGGGGCGCAGTAACCTTTGTTTTGCTCCTGAGCCTCTCCTGTAGATTTTTAAAGGGGAGGGTGAAGGGGTTGATGGGAAGACAGACTGATTTCTGGGAAATATCCTCTTTTAAATGAGGCAGAATAGATTGCCCCAGTGAGAACTGGAAGCGTTCTTGGGCGTGACTGACAAAAATGTCAGCCGCTGTGCCCTTCTGATACTGTCCTCGTGATTGTCCCAAACTCGGTTTCCAGGGGGAGAAAACAGCGCATTTAAATACTAATCATCTGTGCCACCAACTCCTGATTCAAAAAGCCTGGTGACTATTAATAGACCAGATAATGAAGCACTTTTTATAAAATCTGCGCGCAGACTGATGAATATGCTCCGCGTGTTTGTTGGGAGAGATGAAAGCATAGAGATAATAGCCGCGTGATGAAGGTTCAGCCGCGGGAGTCCGCGATCACTCCCACCGCACGAGTCTGTTATTTTCCCCTTGTGCCGTTTGAGGCCGAATAAACTCAATGCAGATGCGGGCTGTAATTGGTTGTAAAAATATGTGAACTGTCTAAAATGCTATTGTTTTGGATTTTATACATTTTTCAGAGGTTTTTCTCTTTGGCGAAGAGCCAGCTCCTGGGCTCGTTGACCTGTGTTACTGTAGGGATCTGCGGTCTGTCTCCTTTGTGTTCACGGACAGGCATTGTGTACCTCTTCCCGGTCACCTCGGGACTTCCTTTTTCTGGGACTTCATGGGTTGAGTAGCTTATTTTGTGACTTTGCTAACTTAACACTTAGTTTAAAATTATGTATTCACTTTGTGTGTTCTAGGGAGTTTGATTTGTCATGGTCTCAGTTTCTTTTTGCCGCTTAATATATGTTATGTATATAACATGCATATTATAGAGAATAAATTATCTAATATATTTATCTAATAATCTAATGTATATTTGATTTTATTTTATGGTAAGGACTCCATACATCGTTCACGCAGCAATAGAGAGAGTCATGGACCCAGACCCACGCACCCTCACCCACTCGCAGCAACTACCGATGAGCTGCCAGTCTTCCTCCCTGTATTCTGATTATTTTTCTTTGCAGGATAGACCGCCATTTCAATCACAAATACTCCAGTGTTGTAATTATTTTCATTGGCTTCTTGACCCAAAATTATTTCATTATTTATTAACTTTTCTCTTACTCAAGCACTCTTTGTTTTTAATAAGATGTTTAATTTTTTTATTGTATGCGGTGCCTGTTTTATTCTTTCCTGTTCATTGTCTTCTGTCACTGGCTGTGATTTCTAGGTGGCAATTGCTGAGTCACAGGAATGTTGTTCATATTTTCCTCTTTGTATGTTACTTAATGTTTTTGAAAATGTTTCATGTTTTGTGGAATTTATTAAAGTAGAAGAAAGGCAAAGGAGCAAAATTCTCTTGAAATCAGACATAGTTGTCATCATGTCCTGGTCCCCATAGAGCACAATGTTTAGCGGGAAAGAAACGGCAGAGCGATCGGTGACCCAACGGGGCCAGGGCTGCAGGAAAGCGCTAAGGAATCCTCAGGGACAGGAACCAGGGCGGTCACAGCGGGGCCAGGGCTCCCTCTGGCCCCACAGAGATGAGGACGCAACTTTCTGACTCTTGCACTAAACCGAGAACCACGTGGCAGAGCGATGTCAAGTCTCTGGATTCTGGTTCCAACGTGGCTCTTCCATGAGGAAGCCCGGCCGTGCCGAAGAGGGGGGTGTCGCGAGGTAGTCTCCTTAGAACATGCATCTGTCTGGGAGGGTTTTCCCACACTCTGGCATCATGTTCCCCATTTGTCTGATGCACCAATGCGTTTGCCTCTGTTTTCTTGCTTTCACAGGTACTGTATGGGGAAAAGGATGATTTCTTCATTATTGCTGCATCTGCACTGTGCTAGCATATACCTGATGATGTAGGAAGTTCATAATCAATGTTTGCTGAGTGACATTAATGCAATTAAAATTAGATTTGTGTTTTGATACTGTAGAATGTGTCATACATTTCCACGGAAGAGATAAAAAGGTATTTATGATGATTCATAATATACTCATAATTTATCTTTATTGTTTTTCTCAAAGTGTAAGTTTTCAGGAAATAAACACACCAATTCAGATTTGTAAATAAAAACAAAGCACAACACGTCTCTACCTGCCTGTGTCACATTGCTTAGTGAAATTTCCAAATTAATTTATTATTTCTCTGGATAAACAAGAGTCTCTATAGTGCTAGTATCTGTGGATGGATGATAAGACTGTTTGCATGATTTCTCAAGCCAAACTCCTAGAAAATAGTCTTAATTTCTTCCTCTGTTTATAATGCCTTTTTATCACTAAATCCCATGGTGTCCTTCAATTCTTGTAGCGATTCCCTTACTGCACCGTCTCATCTTCTCGTATTCAGCTGATAGCAATGCCGTCCTAACAGATTCTTTTGCCTTTTGGTCCATGTCTTTGATCTTTAATCAACTCCATTCCCTAGTAAAATGCACACGTGACTAAATGTCTAAGGCCGACCGATGGCCCCTGTTACCTCCACTCCCTCTGATGTCCCTTCATGGGGACGTCTATCTCCCTGTCGATAGGGAGATGATAATGCTTGTCATTCCTGCCCTCTTCCATCAGAATGCTAGTCTAAGAACTCTGCTCTTCTTGAAGCCACCTACACATTCTCTCCATTCTACTCCTACTGCAAACAATACGCCTTCTTCCTTTGCCTCCTCTTCACGTCCCTGTATTGTCCTTGCAGGATTAAAAAACTAAGTATTCACTTCTGTGTAATATTAATATGGAATTGGCATGCTTCTATTATATTAGTTACTATATTCTGTTACAATTTTTTACCCACGTGTCTGTCATTGCAACTCTTTTTAAAAAATATTGTATTTATTTATTTTTTAGAGAGAGGGGAAGGGAAGGAGAAAGCGAGGGAGACAAATATCAATGTGTGGTTGCCTCTCGCATGCCCCCTACTGGGGACCTGGCCTGCAACCCAGGCATGTGCCTTGACTGGGAATCGAACCAGCAACCTCCTGGTTCCCAGCCCACACTCAATCCACTGAGCTACACCAGCCATAGCTCAACTCTTTTTTTTTTTTTTTCATCTCCTTGCATTCAAGCCAAGAGTCACATTGGTTTTTAAATCTATGGAATCTTGAAAAGCAACTGATAGCCCTGGCTGGTGCAGCTCAGTGGATTGAGCGTGGGCTGGGAACCAAAGGGTCCCGGTTCGATTCCCAGTCAGGGCACATGCCTGGGTTGCAGGCCGGGTCCCCAGTGAGGGCCATTTGAGAGGCAACCATACATTGCTGTTTCTCTCCCTCTCTGTCTCCCTCCCTTTCCCTCTCTCTAAAAATAAATAAATAAAATCCTTGAAAAAAAAAGGAACTGATAGATCATAAACTCAGAATAAGGGTTACTTGAGCCAATGACCCTTAGTTTTAAAGACAGGAAGAACTTCTTTAGCCAAATAGTTAAATTATTGCCTATTTTAATTCCTCTCTGATCTTAGACATTATGAATAATTTTACTCAGCATCTGTTAGTCTAATATGAATTTTTCCCTTCACGTTTTGAACAAGACAAAAATAAAGACATATTAAGAAAATCATGTAAAACAATAGTGAGACAGAGAAATATACATATTCTGACCGAGTCCCCTCAAACAGTTTTGTTGCAAGACAACCAACCTGAATTCAGGTGCTGTCACTACCATTGAAATGACAAAAGAATCAATTTCTATTGTATGGGGTTTTCTGTTTTTATTTATTTTATGAACAGCATAAACTTGAACTGTTATTTCTTCACCAGCTGAGAGAAGAGAAGGGAACATTCTTTTTCACTTTTATAACCACAATAAAATTTGAAAATCTTGAAGGTACATGTTTTATATACTATTAGGGAGTGATTTCATGAATCATTAAAATGGACAGGTTCTAGAATTACTATTAAGAAAGGTAATGAACTACTGAAAAGAACTTTTTGTGCAATTGTTTTTAAATGGTTTACCTGTCGCTTTATGTTAGCTAGAGCTATTTTGTGGGCAAAATCATGACAAAGATAAAGATGAAGCCTTCAGCCTGTGCACCAAAGATAACATAAAAGACAGTTGAGATTCCATTACTTGAACAAATTCTAACTCAGACAGCTGCTCCTCTTGACAAAGGGAAAGAAAACCAGCTTTATGAGGGTTGACCTCCTTAGAGGTCAAGTTCCATGAAGGAAATACGAACTTAAAAAGGAGTTGGCTACCAGGACTCCGCAGTGCCAGGGGAATGCACGCTCTTCTCTCCCCCGTAAGTGAAATCCTTATAGAATAAACACAGCGTGTATTTTGTGGGTTCCATGATTTGATAACAATGGAAGGGAGGCCAGTTTAAAGGCAGAGTGTGTGACCAGGTCCTGGAAATTCTGCCTCTTCCCAAATGCTCCTTAAAATGACTGATAAGGGTTGTTAGTCTAGGGCAGAGGGAGGGAGGAGTCTTCAGTGATTGGGAGATCAGGGACAGGTGTCATCTTAATTCAGGAGGGCGAAGGAGTGTCTGCCACCCGTACTGCTGGAGTCGAATAGGAGGCCCAGAGCTGAGGGCAAGCCCCTTCCAGGAGGAGGACGTGGAAAGAAAGGGGCGGTGCCGACAGGATGCAGCCTCTTGGGCTCCCCCTTGGCGCCGCTGATGGTATTAGCACCCCAATAGCAGCTTCTAGTATAGGTAGCACCAGAAAGCCCAGGTGTGGTGGGTACCCTTATCTATACCGCACCTGTGTTGCTAGTGGGGGGAAATCCCCAGACCAATGCCTTCCCAGCCCCTTCAGAGTTGCAAACAGACATGGCAAACTGCTTCCATTTAATATTACTTTTTTATGTTTCTCCCACACAGACGAAGAAGAAATAATATGAACACTATGAAAACCTCTATAGGACCCAGGAATGTGGTCTTTTCAGAACACTCTTCGATTCCTATTACGGTTAAGCCCAAACTTGATAAGTATAAACCTGTGTTTTGACAGTAAATTAAAGAGAAAAAACATGGAGTGCAACAAATTGAAACTAGGACACTGGTATTTCTCTGAAATAGCCAGGTCTTTGATAGCATGAGTCTTAAAGGGGAAATGTAGAAAATGCCAGAGTCATGCCCTCAATTTAAAAGAAAACAGAATTTATACTACTAATTTGTAGCATTTATTCAATGGTAGAATCCTTTGAGAGTCTCATGAAAATTATGGATATACAGCAAAAAAAAAAAAATACACCTGAGAACATTGGCACACAGAAATCTTGGCATAAAATTTTAGGAGCTTTATTGCCTTCCCAAAATCTACCTACTGACCCAACAGCTCTGCGTTAGTCTGGGCTCTCTGTAGAACCAGAACCCATAGAAACAGAACCACTTCATAGACACGGGAATTGGCTCACGTGATCACGGAGCCCGAGAAGTCCCCAGGTCTTCAGTTGGCAGGCTGGAGACCCAGGAAAGCCAAGGTGCAAATTGCAGTTGAAATTTGAGTCCAAACACAGGTGAAGACCAACGGCCCAGCTTAAAGACAGGCAGAGAGAAAGAATTCTGCCTTACCCCACGTCTGTGTCCTGGCCAGGCCTTCATGGGAACACATGAGGCCACCCACACTGGGAAGGGCCATCTGCTGTGCTCAGGCCACGGATTCCAAATGTTAATCTCACCCAGAAACTCCCTCCCAGGCCCCCCGGCATAATGTTAACTAAAATATCTGAGCACCCTTCGCTCAGTTCAGTTGACACATAAAATGAACTATCACTATCTCTGACCTAGAGAAAATGGTCATGAAAATGGCTCAATGTGACGTAAGCTAATATTGACACAGATACCCACAGTCCTGGAACATGGGATTTTGAGCTGGACAGACTAGTTTCAAAATGCTGGTCCATTCCCTCAAATGGCTGTGTGATCTTGGATACGCACCCCTTGGCACCTTAGTTCGAAGCCCCCAAAACTGATGAGTACGGTTGTTACAGTCACAGAGGTAAAGAATGTGATTCTTAAATTCAAAATCGCAGGGGAAGTGACAAGCATCACATTGCACGCTGAAAAAAAAAATTGAGACACACTTAAGAAAGTTTTTAAAAAAGAAATATGTCTCAAGCTGCATCTCCAGAAACAGAAAACCGATGGTGGCCACAAGTTCCTGAGCCCCCGGGGCGAGGCTCTGAGCGAACGTGTGAGCCAGGAAGCGGCCGGAAACCGTTGTCCGTGGAGAAAACCACAATGGTGCTTTCAGGCGCTGAAGAAGACCCACGCGGACGAGTGGCTCTTCTGAGTGAGCGACGGGGGTGTTTTCTCCAGAACGAGAACACAAGTCCACGTGCCAAGCCACGCCTGCGGAGACTGGGGCCCGGGAAGGGAAGCCGGGAGCGCTGACCTCAGTCACAGGGAGAGACGTCGGAGCATCAGCCTGGATGGAGCTGCAGGACTGATTATGAGGCGGGTTTTGTTTGAAAGGAAACTCTGTGTCATTCAAGGCTGGGGTGTAGGAGCACAGATTAGATGTTTAAAAACGGGCCCTGGGCGAGGGAGTGTCTAGGAACTCATCTTTGAAGATACTCTTCAAAAATGACTGAGGGAAGTAACTTCTAGTAGAATCACCATTTTTTTTTTTTACATTATTCTAAAAAAAAATTACGCTAAACAGAGAACCTCTACAGACCCCCCAAAATAAAAATAAAATAAATGCAAATAGTTGCAATTATCTTTTAATTAACATCTGTATACTATTCTCTTTTAGGTGGTTGAACAAATTTTTTTTTTAGGCAGGGCCTAAGTCTAATATATTTTTTGGTTCTTTCATATCTCTAACTATTTTTCTGTTATCTTGACATGATCAGAGCATCTCGCTTGGGCAGAGCTCCAGGCTAATATTACTTTCTCCTCGCAGCTGTAAGTAATGTTACCTATTGTCTGTCCGTCCTTAGAGGGAGGCAAGACAACTCTTGAGTGAGGCTGATTTTGGCATTTTTCATTGATCTGTTTTTTTTCCTCCTCCATATTACCGTAGGTCAAGTGTGAAAGGACATGAAAAGAATCACAAGGATGTAGGTTCACCCAGCACACGGGTGTGACTTTTCAGGTTCCTCTGCGCAGCTCCCACTGCCCAGGGTGGCTTTTCCCAAGCGACTCGGAGCATCTTCGTCTGTGCCTCAGCCCAAGCTAAGCTAGCCAGTGAGTGGTTTTAGGGAAATGTTTGTCCTCACTGGCAGTGTTTGGTATTTTACCAGTTGGAAAGCAACCGTGATGCTTAGTATAATCCATAAAACTAGCAAAATATTTTTTGGAGTCATGGTGAGGAAAGATACAGAAAGGGCACCACAAGCTCACCAAATACTAGTACAATTTATTTCAAGTTACTGGAAAACTGTTTGGCAAGAGATTTAAGAACACATTTCTGTCCTCTTATTCTGAAATTCCACATTCTAGAATGCATTCTAAGAAAAGAAATGAAATTTAAAAAAGGTTAATGCACAAACATATTCATTTTACATTACTTGCAAACATATTGGGTGAGGATCAAACATCAGATATTCAACAAATGGGAATTAAGTGAATTTCAGTTAATGACAATATTGTTGCCCTTACTATATTTATAAAGATTTGATAATCACATGGAGAAATTCTGTGTTATAACATTAACTAAAAAATCCCCAGAACCAATAGCCCACATGCATATATACTAAATATAGAATCCAGCTATTGAAATAGTGTAGAAAAATATTTAAAAGAAATAAACCAAAACATTGAAAATAGTTGGTTTGGGGTGATAACAATGGAATGTTTTCTCTTTCCATTTTTATTTGCGTAGTTCAAATTTGGAATTAAAGAAAATGCTCTTTTTATGAGAAAAATTAAACGAAAGTTGGATAATTTAATGTGCTAAATCAAGAAAGACAAAAAAAATCTTTTAAAAGAAAAATTTAATTCAGCATTCTGGCTTCTCTGGATGTTTAGGTTTTTATTTGACCAAACGCCGTTCTTTTTTTGTAAAGTTCTCTTGAAAAAGAGTAATATTTGGCAACATGAAGGGAAAGGACATAATGTATCCCCAGATTCTGTGTCTTTGAATTTATTCTTTTAACCTACATTGCTAATCCAGAAAAATTGATATGGCTTGTCTGTGTGAAGTCAAGAGTAAAATTATTAATGTGTAAGAATAAAACGTCTCGAAGTTCTGAATGCCAGAGGGTGAAACGACCATGGACTAATAATGTAGCGAAAGTTGTATGATGAAATTTAATCCGGCAATTTCTTTTTCTGCCCACAGAGAACAAAAAGCAATAGTTTAGTGCCGATAAACTACACAGAGCATCAGGGTTTGTGGAAAGCAATTGGTGAAGCCGCGGCAGAGGAAGTCAGCCGTCTTCCTTGTGATTGATCGGCACGCGTGTGTCAGCGGGGGCCTGGCCTGGCCAGCCTCAGCTCAGAGGAAATATGATGGGAAAGTCTTTAGACATTTAAATGCAATCTTTCATAATTTGACAAAGAGAAATGGTGGATTGAGATGGAGATCCTTAAAGCTAACAGTTTGTCACAGGTCTGGGCATGGGGATAGAGTTGTAAATATGCACCGCAAATCCAGAAGTGTTGTGTGCAGCCTCTGTTTCTTTATTCACCTTGAGCGGAGGAAGCACAAAAGCTTCCTCTGGATTGGATTATTTGATTATTGAGTCCTTCTGACACAATGTTACATCCCTAGTCTCCGCTCGGTTTTGCTCCCCTTCTTTCCCAGAAACATCAAACTATCATCCAGTTATTTCTCATTCGTTCCAGGGTGTTTCTTAATGGCTCAGTCAAGCAAAATCAGAATTGGTCACTACTTCCGGGCCCTGTTGCCCACTACTGCCACTGCAGGATGTCACATCCCAACGAATGACCTCTCTTCCCACCGTAGGGACCTCTCCCGAGGCCACAGCCCGTCCCTGCCCATTTCCAGGTATTGGTGTTGTCTGTGTGTGTCCCTCATTGTGGACACATCTTTGGAGAAGCTGCATAGCTCAATCTGCCCAAACGTGCCCAAATGCTAATGTTCTCACTGTATTTCTGGAACTTTCAGTGAGGTTGAATGTACTTGCAAATGCAGCCACGGTGTCTTGTGTGCTGAACTGGGAAGGGTTTTCTCTCGCCTCGGCGCTGGCTTCACTCGAGAGGTAGCGGAAGGATGTGGGTGTGAACCCTGGTGCCTGCGCAGTGTAGAGCGAAAGCAGCTATTTCCATTTCTCCTGGCATCTCCCGTCGCACGGGGAGCCGGGTGGGAGCCCGGAACAGGCCAAGCTGGGTAGATTATTGTCATGGGTTCTGTACAGCTCTCAGCGCTACCTTTCTTCACCATCTGCTAAGGTTGTATTTATAGGCTTTTCAGACCAACTGCCTTTTCTAGCTTTAATTCTGTCCTAGGAGGCCTTCTTTTGTGAGTAGACAGGCCCCTTACTAGTACGGAGTGTGGGGAGCTCAGCTTTGACCGAATCCAGGCGTTTCCCTGTGGAGAGACACTTAATTTTTCAGAGGCAGGGCTCAGACACCTTGAACCAGTCAGGTTCCTTCTCTGTGCCGGGGGCGGCCTTTGTGGGTACGGGCACCCAGACAGTTTCAGGTCTGCTCGAGCTTTTATTTTCCACTGGCCTCTCTCGCATCTGGTCTGTGGGCGTCAGTGTCCTGGTGGGGGTGTGGGTGGGGTGGGTGGGGTGGGTTCCCTCCCTCCACTGTTCCCGCGCAAGCTTCCAGGGTACCAGGACATGTGCAGAGTTAATCAAGCCCTCCCCCACCCCCCAGGACTGTCTTACCTTCCACAGCTTCCTGCTAAATCCGCAGCCAGTTTTCCCACCGTTGCTTGCTTCCAACAGAACCACAGCCTAGTCGAGCTGCTGCTGGCTGCGCTGCGTGCCCGCCACGGACATGCTCGCTGTGACTGACAGGCCTCCACGTCCATCAAGCGAGCCTGCTCCCGGCCATGTCAAAGGCGTGGGTCCTCACAGTCTGCCTTGCCCTGGTCATGTGACCAGAATGGCTGGGCTGTGGATGGGTGCAACTCAGGAATACCCAAGACCCATCCGGCTCGAGTCTGAAGTTCACGAATACATTCTTCTCCGTGCGGGATGTGCCTGAGTCAGCCGCCGGAGTGTTGACATTGATGCGTCTGACGGTTCTCTCCCACATTATTGCAACTATTTTGGAAGTGGGTTTGTTGACTCCATATTCCATTCTGCTGGCAGTGAGAATTCCAGAGCAAGTTAAATTTGTAAAGACATTTGAAAGTGAACAGAAAGACATACCATGAAAATGAGTCAGAAAAAAAAAAGGCCTGTGTGTCATTATTTAACAGGACTTGAGGACACATTCCAGCCGAGGGAGAGAGACATTAAAATGTAAAACTCAATAGCAGGAAAAGTCATGACATAAATAGACTTGTCGACTTTTTAAATCTGAGCTTGAAAATCAGATTGAGAAATTTAATCATTATTGTGGCCTGTCCTGGTTATCTTTTCTGAGGAATTTCTGTTCTTGTTGCCGATGGACAAACATGGCCCTTTTTAAACAATTTTTATTCCTGTGTTGATTTTGCTCCTTTTCCAGAACATTGGATTCCATTTTTCCTGTCAAGGCCATCAGTTGTCAGTTCCCCGATCCATTTAATATGGCAAATGGTGTTCTTTTGCAGCAAGTTCTAAAAATGACAAAATTATTTGCATAGTTGGCGGCTTGCACCGAGGGAGTTAATTTTATAAAGATACTTAATTTTACTCTGCAGAAGCAGAATTACATAAAACAACATAAAAGCCATTTTTGCTTCTAATTAACTTGAATAATTTTTCCTGCCTCTTAAGACTTTATATTAAATTAACTGAGCCATTTTTTTAAAAAGGGACACTATCTTCCAAAAGCCCTTCTTTATATCTTTTTCCTTCTAAGATGTATGAATGTTCCCATGTTAAAAGAGTTACAATCTAGAACATACATTATGATCTCTGTTAAAGATTTCGCATGAAAAAATTGGAGATCTATTAAAATACTTGCCATTTAAAATTCACTGTCTGGCTTGCAGCCGGTGCTTCAGTTCTCCTATCCCTCATTTAAAAACCTACTTATAAAAACTAGGAAAAGATGAAAATGCATACCATTGAGAAGTAATAAAATATCTCATGGATCTGGGAGGAATGTGCACCATTTAAGAGGCATATGGAGTCACATTGGAACTCAAGTTGGCAGCTCGTCCCGACAAATACTTCATTCCTGGATGACCGCAAGAATTTATTATCTTCACAGGTTCAGACTAAAAATATATAATGCTTGGAAACGTAGGCCATATAGCAGGTACCAGCTGAGGGAGAGCCTATACTGATACTTTTCTTCCTGCCTCTCCTTGAAGTATTACCAGGGTTGTCACAGGGGCAGAATGGAAAGAACGGTTTCCGGGAAGCCGAGACCAGGAAGGAACTGCAGTGGGAAGTGTTTCGAAGGACAACTCTGAGGATGAAACTTGTGATTAGCCCACATCCAACCTTCTTTGGGTCAGAAAAGACCATAAAGCACATAAAAAGGCGTAGTAAATCTTGGAAAACTGTGCGTGAATTGCAGAACGAAAGAAGAATGCGTGTCTGGGGTTCCGGAGCCCACTCCCGGGGTTGGTGATGCTTTGGAAGGACGCCGGGACTCTGCTGAAGGTCACGCTCATGGCCACATGGTTAGAGAGAGGATGCAGAACAAACCAACAATGGGGAAAGGTGCGTGGGTGAAGGCCAGGGACGACTGGGGCCAAGGTTTTAAGGCTCCTCCCCCAACGGACTCCCAGAGGACAGTTCTGATCCCAAACAGTGTCACCTTGTGGCAACACGTGTGAAATGTTACCCACCTGGGACGCTTACTAGGGACCCAGTGCCCAAGGGTTTTGCTGGTGTCGCCCCAAGGCTCCTCTGCCCGGTACTACCCGAGGCTCAGCAGGAGTCCAGCACAAGCCAGGCTGCTCATCCAGACCATCTCACTGCAGGGAGCCACTCACCTCGGTCAGGGGATGGGGAGAAACTCCCAAAATACCAGTTGCCAGGTGCCAGCCAGCACCCACCTGGCCAGCAGCTCTTTCTAAGGGTAGCAGCAGTCTCGAGTCTGCTATCTTAACGCTTTCCTGCATAATACACAGTTTTCATTTAAAAATGGTTCTGCAAGTCAGGATTAAAAAGGCCAACTCTTTAATAGAAGAATGGATAAAACACATCGATAGGCAATTAACAAAGTTTAAAAATACCGGTGCCTTGTAAAATTATGAGAATATTTCTGATTTACCTGACATGAAAGGCATGCAAATCAAGCTTGTCAAGTTAGATTTTTTTTTAAACGTGACATTCCCTAGTGGTGCTTACAGTGCCGGGAACTTTGTGCTCCCAGGGGCCTTTCTAAGGAGTGACAGTCAGCACGGCCTCAGTCTCTCTCTCTCATCTCTCCATAGACAGAAAGATTTAGAAATAAGAACATGGATATAGATTAAAGGTAGGTAGACATAGATAAAGAGGTAGATGGAACTATTCTTATGAATGTTGAAATTCATTTTAAGTTATACTAGGGAATAATAAGGTTCACTGAGAAAATTCTGGATTAAGAATACTCACTGCATCATTATGTTATAATATTAGAATTTAGAAATCACCCAAATGACCTGCCTTGAGGAAATAAATATATTGTACTATATTTACATAAATGAGTACTGTGTAGCGTTTAAAATCATGTTGGAGAATAATTATCTCTGTGAGGAAAAAGCTACCAAAAAAAAAGAAGAAAAAAAGAGAAAAGGTTGTAGCGCTTGTGCCATGATGAATGATTAGAACGAGGCAAGGTAATAAATGCAAAAATAATGTCTGACAAAGGATAACAGCAAATTAATTTGGACAAGGTGAATGAAATCATTGTGTGGCTTTGACGGCAATTTTTATTCCATTTTTTGTAGTAAAATATACATTACATAAAATCCATACTTTTGGCCATTTGTAGGTCTGCCTTAAGCACACTCACAATGTTACACAACCATCACCACTAGCCATTTCTAGAACTTTTCATTATTCTGCAAGGAAAGTCTCTGCCCGTCATACTGTGACTCCTCACTCGTCCCTCCCACCAACCCCTGGCAGCCTGTGCTCTCTTTCTGTCTCTGTGAGTCTGCCTCCTCTGGGTTCTTTGTGGTGGTGTGCCTGACATCGATCCCTGAGGCATCCACTTCAAAGAAATTTGTCTCTGATAAACACAATGCAGCGGAATGATGCAGCTACCAGCCAAACAATTAGAATAGTTGCTAGGCTGCCCCTCTCCATGAAGTTCTCTTGTAGAAAGCCCTGGTGATGTAGATAGATAACCCCTCTTTTTCCCTTTGCATGCCCTAGTTCCCACTTTTATACCTTAAATTTGCCAAGGAACTCCACCTTTCTCGACAGCATGAACAGAACTAGAGACTATTATGCAAAGTGAAATAAGCCAGGCAGTGAAAGACAAACACCATAGGATCTCACCTTTAAGTGGAAGCTAATGAACAAAGCAAATGAATGAGCAAAACAGAACCAGAGGCATGGAAACAAGAACCAGAGGAGAGGGGGAGCAGGGTAAGCGGGGAGAGAAGGGGCAGGGTCTAGTCAAGGAACAGGTGTGAATGACCCACGGACATGGACAACAGTGTGAAGACTGACTGTGGGAGCTGGGAGGGGGGGCGTGGGGGGGCAGGGGAGAGCAACAAGGGAAAATTGGGACAGCTGTAATAGAATAACAACAATAAATAAAAGAGTGAACTCACCTCAGACGATCCACCTTTGACTCCAATAAAGACAGAGCTCCCGGTCCACACTCCCCCCCCTCCCTCTGCCTGCAGCCTTGCTGTGCTCCCTCCGGCCCTGTGAGTGACCGGTCTTGTCTCCACGGCTCCCCGTGGGAGTTGCTGAGAGGCATCCTGGAATCACAATGAGAACCACAAGGGCCAGGCCTGCACAACCGTGGCTGCAGCAGGGCAACGACTGTGGGGTACCCCGCAAATGTGTGGGCCCGTCAAGAGGTGGAGATGACACATTTTGACAAGTGGAATCACAGAGTGTTTGTCTTTTGTGTCTGGTTTACTTCACTTAACACAATGCTTCCAAGGTTCATCTGTGCGGTAGCACGTATCTGAATTTTATTCTTTTCAAGACTGAATAATATTCTGTTGCATGTACATATCACATTTTGTTCATATATTTTCCTCTGCTGACAGATACTTGGGTTGTTTCCACACTTTGTTAATGAAGCTGTTGTTAATGACGCTGCTGTGATGGCCGCCTCTACAGAAAAGAAGAAGGAAGTAGAATCAATATTTAAGTTTCCACTTTCCACCTTCTAGTTTTCATAGGAAACTGAAGAAAAAAGAACAAATTAAATCCAAAGTAAGCAGAATAAAAAGAATTACAGCAAAAATTGACCTAATTTAAATCAGGAAATGCATAGAGAAAAATCAATGAAACCAGAAGATGGTTCTTCGAAAACATCAATAAAATTGATAAGCCTCTAGCTGTGCTAAGAAAACAAAAGAGAGCAGACACAAATTACTGAGAGCAGAAATGAAAGAGCCGTCACCACAGATCCTACTGGCGTTAAAAGGACAATACAGGAATACTATAGACAACTCTGTGCCCACAGATTTTATAACTTAGATAAATGGGCGAGTTACTTAAAAGACACAATGTGTTAAAACTCACATAAAAAGAAAGAGAATCTGGATAGAACCCTATTAAAGAAATTGAATCAACAATTAGTAACCTTTGAAAAGAGAAAGCGCCAGGCTCAGAAGGGTCCACTGGGAAGTTCTACCAAACATTTAAGGAACGCACAATGGTACAGGTGCTTTCGAAGACAGCATAGTAATTTCTTACAAAACTAAGTACACTCCTACCATACGATCCAGCAATCACGCTCCTTGGTATTTCCCCAAAGGAGCTGAAAACATATGTTCACACAAAAAACTGCACACAGATGTTTACAGCAGCTTTACTCACAACTGCCTAAATGTAGGAGCAAGCAAGATGCCCTTCGGTAAGTGAATAGATGCACCGAGGTCCATTCAGACAAGGGAATATTCCTGAGCACTAAAACAGAAATGAGCTACCAAGTCAGGAAAAGACATAAAGGAGCCTTAAGTGCATACGGCTTAGTGAAAGAAGTCACTCTGGGAAGGCTGTCTTTTCCAGAAGACCTCCTGGAAAAGCAAAACTGAGCAGTGGAGACAATGAGAAGACCAGTGGTGGTCAGGGGTTGGGGGAGAGAAGAGAAATATGCAGAGCATAGAGGAGACTATTTCAAACTCATAATTCACACCAAGTTTTGTTCTTGGTCCTCTAGGAATGTAATTTTTACCAATGCTGTTCAAGAGGGGTCACATCGCCGACTCTTCTCAGAGAGAGAGCTTCGCAGGGGGGAGTGGCACCTTCCAGCCGGACCCCAGGGGCCCAAGTGGGGGCCCTGTGCATCCAGGTGGTTGTGGGGTCTGGCAGGGCTGGGCACCAGGGCTGTGGGCTGTGAGAAACAGTGACTTCAGTGAAGAGATCACATCGAGGCTGGAAATTCACGAAATGGCTATTACTGTCTTTTTGAAAAATTATTGTTTACAGTTGTCCCGCCTTTTTTCCCATTGGTCTCCCCTACCCTGTCCCCCCACACTCCCACAGTCAATCCCCCTCATTGTCCACACCCATGAGTCCTCTATTTGTGTTCCTTTGTTTGCCCCTTCCTGTTCTTTCCCGTTACCCCCTCCCCCGCTCCCCTCTGGTCACTGTCAGTTTGTTCTTTATTTCCAAGTCTCTGGTTCTAGTTTGCTCATTCGTTTGTTCTGTTGATTAGGTTCCACTTATAGGTGAGGTCATATGCTATTTGTCTTTCATCGCCTGGCTTACTTCACGTAGCACAATGCTCCCCAGTTCCATTCATACTGTTGCAAAGGGCAGGAGTTCCTTCTTCTTAATACTTTAAAAATACGCCCCACATTTTCAACTGTTAACCTATTTTTATTGTAAGAAAAAAATAAAATAACAACAATAGTCAAATACAGACCTCGGGACATTTCCAAGTGTGATTTTTTCAAAGCCATCCGCTTCTCAGCTGGTCTCCAAGGACACTCGGCAAAAAACTGGGGGACCATTCACAGATTCCTTTCCCTGCTACCTGCCATTGGAACCCAGAAGTTCCGGCCACCTGGGAGGTATATTCAGAGAGACCTGTTGCTGTGTGCTTTCCAGGGGAGGCTCCAGTTCACACGCCTCCTGGGTGCCTTCCCATCGCTTTCAGGGTTAGGGATAGCACATCTCACAGGTGTTCCAGGGCACACGGCAGCCTGCCAAGCCCAGGCTGCTTTGAGAAAGGCTGAGGATTGAAGAGCAGACCCAGCGTTGAGGCCAGGTCCCCTGTACAGTGACAGGCAGGCTGTGTGAGGCACAGAGGAAGATGTGTGACCTACACATTCACATGGAGACCGGCCATCTCCAGACCAGAGGGAGATGGAACAAGGGAACATTGGCCAATCTGGGAATCAATTGGGAAAATCACGACCAGACCAGACCGGAGGGAGTGGAAGACACTGGCTTATCACCGGGACTCACTCTTTGTAAATCCTACGATCACGTCTGTGTTTCTCGACTCAGTGTCTCACCTTGGATGTCGGGATTCTGAATCTGTCCTGAAATGGCTCTCAATGTCCTCCCCTAAACCCTCTCTCTGACTGGCACCTGTCAACGCACATCCCTCGCGGCTTTAGCTCAGACTGTTGCAGCAGGTGCTAGCCAGGAGCACGGTTCACCCCCACCTGCCCCACGGGGCGGGCACCTTTGTTTCCTGTTACTACACTGCTGCTCACAGTCGCAGCAGCAAACCTGCCAGAAAAAGCCTAAACTCTTGAGTCCATGGACTCTGTGATGGTATTTGTCAAGAGTATTAAGGGGAAAATAAATTAAATTACAGAAGAATGCTCTCATTCAAAAACAAATTATCTGGAGACACACACGGGAGACTCCCGAGCAGACCCAGCCCGCGTCCACTCGGTAGTCACCCAGCAGTGGGAGCAACGTGACTGCAGTTACAGTAACATCTCTGCAGGCTCGATACATTTATCTGAGATTGGGCCAATTGGGATTTCATGGTCCGAAGCATTATGCATTTGTCAGTCTTGTTCAATTGTTTGCAGCAAAGTGACTCCATCATATTGCTCATGTCGCTCAGGAAAAAAATAAAAGTGAGTTGGTCTAAAATTAGCTTGTGTACTAACTCCAGGCAATTGGTCTATGTCCAGATACATTTTCCTGCTGCTGAGAGATTCCTGGTATAAAATTTAGAACCCATTTATGACAAGTCACAGCCCATTAGCCATCTGCTCCCTGTTCTAGACCTTTCTTTTTATAACATAAAGATCTGATCTTCCCAATAGTTTAAAAGTATTTTACACGCATTAAGAAATGGCAGCACACACAATCAGCATCTCACATTAGAGCAGTCATTTTGATGAACATAAGTTTGAGGATACAAAGATTAAGACACGGGCCATTCGTATAAGGTAAAAGTGATACACAGAGAAGACCACAGAAGTCCCCCCCCCCAATGAACAGCGCACTGCAGTAGGAGACACAGCCTTCATCCTTATTGCATGTGCCGTCATCACACAGCTGCACGGATACCAGGCCACCAAGATTATTATCGAGAACGTTCTGCCTTCACTCCCTGATTCCAGTGGTTACAACCTTTTCTACTCCAGCCCCCAAGAACAAAGGGCAAAGAGGAAAAGACAGAACAGTCACATGATGAAATGAGTCTGGCCAGAGCTGGCGAACAGTTCAGCTGTCCCCCGGGGGCCTGGGTATCTTCCTCGGCCGTGGTCTTCTGCATCTTATCTGTCTTAGACTTCCCAGCATTTAATCCCATGCTGGCATGCATTTGGCACATTTAGTTACAATTTTTTTTCTAAATATAAATCTCTTTAGCAGCATAGAACACTTGAAACTCTGGTAAATATAAGGAATAAAAGATATTTGTCCGTAATCCTACTACCCTGTGATGAAACTGAGCATGCATGATTTATCTGGTAGCATTTTTGACGTCCACCTGAGTGTGCACATGTCCATGTGTCTCCACCCATGCACACTCATAAATACACAATCAGGGTGATGCCATATGTGGGATTTGCAGTACTTTTTATCACTGAGATACTTGTACATATTTTTTAAAAGTCAAATTGAATTGCCAGGCTTATAACACAGCAGAAGTGTATCCTAATTTATTCCTGCCCACTCTGGATTCCTGCTTCTCGGTAAAACTACCTTCCACCCTTCTAGCTGTTTCTGTTGGTGTTGGGCTCTGTGTCCCTAAATAGCTTAGGCTACTCACGCGAAATGATTTAGCGCCCAGTTTCATTAGCTTCCCTCCTATGAAGAGAGATTATGGTTTCATTTTCCCACTCTCCTCACGCCAGCACTCCGTCTCTAAGGGTGATCACAATTTGTGCTGTTTTTTTATAACTTGCGGGCTTTTGCTCTTATTCTTATTCATGTATCTTCTCCTACCTTTCTTTGAGGTTGTGTTTTCTAATTTGAGGAGTGCTTTAGAAATTTATTAATATTGTATTTTATGTAATAGTAAATGCAATTGTCACCTGCCCCCTAAGTGTGCCGTGGGAGAACGAGCACTCGTGACGAGGAGGGACAAGCACGAAGGGGTAAATCTGACTGACCACACGAGAGAGAGACACAGACATGTCACACCCCTCCAGTTTTTAAAAGTAAAAGCTGTTCTAACTCAGCTCCCACACACCGGCATTAGTAGGTAACCTAAAATCAGGCAATTTTCAAGACCTTTATGCATCTAGATTTTTTGGAGGGTCTTTCTTTCCTTTTGTTTGAATTCAATGGACAGGAATGAGAAGTCTGATTTAGTGACCCAGTTCTAAAGTGTTTTTGCCTACTCCCTGGAAGTTTATGATAAAATGTGCTATGCCTGGACCTAAATGTGGTCATTGAAATATCTTCAACATATAAAGCCCACTATTTTTTAATTATGGATGAACTTTCATCAAGTAAAAACACTGTCTTATTTGACGTTTATTCTTGGGAATTCAGATTTGTCTGAAATTATTACACTAGTAATTAATTTCAATCCATATTATTTTTCTGTGTTGTTTTTCTCCCATTCAGAGCCAGTAGGATTTTTAAAGCACATGTATTTATAATTAACATCCTGTAAAAGTAAGTTTCATTTTCTTTGGTATATTAGATTTTTAAGTTATAAATCATTCTGAGTTATAATCTCTTCACAGTTAGGATTATGGTTGGTGGGTTGATAACAATGCTAATTACTTAAAGGGAATTACTATTTAGAATCGAAAAGGAGAATATTTCATACAGAGCTAAAGAACGCAGTAAAATCTCTATTTACAGGAAAATTTGTATTGTTAAATGTTTTTATTATTGAAGAAAAAAGAAAAGTGAGCAGCAAATAAGAAGAAATTTTGAATGAACATAATTTACCAAAAGGAATCAGAAGGTAGGAATGATAGAAAAAGCAAAAATTAATAAAATGGCAAGTGAAAACACAAATTTATTTGTAATAAATCATCACACCATTTTTCATCAAAAAACTGATAAAACAGTTAAACAAGTAGCAAGCATTATTGAAGAAAGCAAAGAAAAAATAGACAGGTAAACCCCACGGAGAATGAGAAAGACGATGTAACACAGGACGATTTTAAAAATCTTGAAATTCTGTTACATATAAGTGAAAGGCAGCAACTTTGAAAAACCGAGATAAATAACATGATTTTCTGACAAAATAAAAACTGCCAAAATTTCCTGAGAGGAAGTGGGAAAATATAATGGACCTATCAGAACAGAAGAAATTCAGAAGGTAATAAAGACATTTTGTTGAAAAGGGCACCTGAACGAGGTCCCTTCACAGCTGAATTTTATATGACCCATTAAGGACCAACAATGCCATTGAAACTATCCTTGGTCATAAAGAAGACAGAAATCTTCCTGCTTCCTTTTACAAAGCCAGTAAAACTTGAATAATAAAACTTTACCGTGATAGCATCTGAAGTTAGAGAAAAATCTCAATAATAAGTAAAAGCCAGATCATTTCAAATACAATTTTAGCAAAAGAACCCAGAAATACATCAACAGATGAATACATTATGCAGAAGTAGGATTTAATACACAAATAAAAAAGTGGTTAAATATGAAAGTATGTATGATTAAAGAGAAAACCACAGGCCCAAACTGGAGTCTCTGTGTTAATGCCCATGATGTTGAATCTGGACTTAATACCTGGCCTATTGCGGTTTCCACCTCCTCCAGGAACGCACTGCCAATTGGTCAGCCTGGAATATTCCGGTCAGTGCCAGTGTGATAATCTGTCACATGGGCCCTCATTTCCCCAAAGGAAGCTGAGGCGATCTGCCTGGTCAGACAGACCCCCGCCTTCCACTAAGGAAAGGTCATCCTCCTGAAGCAACTTTTCCTTCCTTTTGCCAATACCTTCTGGTCTTGCCCAGTTTCTGCCCACAAAAGCTTTCCGTGTGATACAGCTTCTCCGAGCTCCTCTCTATTTATTAGATGGGATGCTGGCCAACTTATGAATGGTTCTCTGAAGCCAATTAGATATTTAAAACTTACCCGGTTGGATTTCTGTTCTTTAGCAGTATTAAAAAATCCATTACATCAATAAATTATAGAAAAAAAATGATTATATCCATCGATGCTGAAAAAGTATCTCATTCCTTTTTTTATTTCTAAAATTAATATACTGGCACAAGAGGGTTCACAGTGAGAAGGCTTCTTCTCATAACTGCCCTACCTCTGAAACTTCAGAATATCAAAAGAAAAAAATCGTAAAAACAGCCGCCAGTGACCCTCTTTCAGCCAGCAGTGCATGGGCCTTGATATTCCCGGCTCATACCTATTAGAACCTCAATGTTCACTGACCTCAAGGTTCAAGCTCAAGGTACCAGCAGGACTGGTTTCTCCCGAGGCCTCTATCTTTGGCTTACAGATGGCTGCCTCCTCACGTGGCCTTCTTTCTTTTTGTGTGACGTGTTCTTGGTTTTGCTTTTTTTTTTTTTCCGTATAAGGACGCCAGCTTTATGACCTCATTGAACCTTCATTACCTTGTTAAAGGTCCTGTTTCCAAATTCAATCACACAGGGGGTTAGAACTTCACCGTGTGAATGTTGGGGACACGCCACCTGTAACAGCCACATTGAAGGGAAGCGTGACGGTTGGCATCCTTGTCTTGTTCCTCATGTTAAAAAGAATGCTTTTGTTTTTGTTTTTGTTTTTTTTTTACCACCAAATATGGTGTTTGCTGTGGGTGTTTTGCAGAAGTCCCTAATGAGGTTTGAGAATTTGCCTTTTCTCCTCGTTTGCTTAGTGCGTTTTCGTTCTTTCTGGGAGCACATGTTGGCTTTTGCTGAACGCTCTTCACATCGTCAGCATTTGGTCTGTACGCACCTGGCGGTGCACGCGTGGCCCTCAGGGTGGGGCTTTGATGGGCGACGGCAGGCTCTCCGCGGCCAGGGACTGACGGGACTAGGGGACGTGGCACTTGGGACGGGCACCTGTCCTCTCCGTTTCTGCCTTCTGTGCCTCCCTTGGGAAGCTTATACCTGGTAGGCTGCAAAGAAGCCTAGTCAGTCCTGGTCCTTTGTGGTTTGTTTTGAAGTCCCCGTTTCTGCACCGGTGTCCAGCAATGGCAGCTGAGGGGAGAGGTAAGGATTCTTACCTTCTGAATCAGGACGCCCAAACACCGGGAGACACATGCCTGTATCGGGAGCTCTGATGACATGGCAGGTGGTTAGTGGGACACAGCATCGTCTTATCTTCAGTGGCACTGAGGTACCCATTTTACTGAGCGAGCTGAGCTTGAAAGTGTGCAAAGCAGAACATTGATTCTTTGCCCATTGCCTTCCAACCCCCAACTTTGGGATCGTTTTCTCCCACCTTTCGAATGAAATCTTGCACAGAGCTCCAAACTTTGGGTTACCGTCAGATGAGAAAATTCCCTCTTGTGTCTTTAGTCCTAAGATCAGTCCCTTCTCAGTCATTGGAATGTCTGCTCCCTGTATGAATCTAGCCTCCAACTGTCCGACAAGTCTGGTTCCTTTGCATCCTGGCTCACGTCAGCGTCACACACAGGAGCCCGACATGGGGAGCAGGAGGCGGTCAGTTCAACCTCCTCCTCTGCTGTCTGTCCTCTCACCTTCCCATTGCGGGCTGGTTTCTTGGTCCCTGGGAGGAGGATGGGGAGGGAGAAGAGGCAAAGTCGTGGGGGGAGCTTTACCTACTGGCTCTGCTGTGATCTGGAGTCTGGGACAGATGCATCATTGCTAACTCGTGATGTTTGGGTGGGCCTCCGGCCACGACTGTCCTGGTAGCCACTTCCTTGCTCGGACCTCAACTTCTGCACCCGCTAGTGAAGGCCTCTCTCTCCTCAGGTTGCCTCCGCCCTGCAGGTCTGGGTTCTTCTCAGGATACCCATGCCTTTCTGGCTGTCCCCTCCTCACCCCCGCCCTCCACCCGTCTTCCCGGTGGCAGGCTTTCGATCCAGAGGAAAATGCAGGTGTTCTTGCTTCCTCCAATCAGTTGCAGGGGAAACCTTTTACCCTGAGTCTTTTCAAGGATGGATGGATGGCGTCTGCTTCTTCTGCGCTCTCGAGCCCTGGGGCACTGGTCCCTAACCTTCCTTACACCATGAAAAGACCTGGGATCCTACAACACCCACCTCTAGCTCCCACTTCCAGATGTTCTTAGTCAATCGGTGTTCAGTGAAACCCCGCAGGGACGTTTTTATAAGATTCAGCCTTTCTAGTACATAGCAAAGCTACATTTACTGTCCTTCCAGATGAGTGACAACATGTTAGAGTGACCATGTTGTGACCCTCTGAGCAGGCGTAAGGTGCTCATGGTGGCTTCCACCCTGGTACTGGTAATCTCTCCAACCACTTCTCTGAACTGACCTGGTGTCTCTCTCACTCTGGGCTATGAGAATACTCAACATCTGTCATTTTGTTTTAAAATTTGGGGCATTATTAAGTCTGAGTCCAAGAGGATCATATTTTAACATCGAGATGTTTGGAAAAAAAATACTTCTGAAATTGTATGAAGAAATATAGTCGGCGATTATGTAGTTTTTATATACGTCATTCATAAGAACAAACTATTAAAGTATATTGCTCCTTAGAATAATAAGAGAAATAATTCGGCCTGTTCTTATTAAACATCACATATCGGAATGCTTATTTTATAATTCCCATCCTGAGATGTGTTTATTTTTGCTTATGTTCAGATTTTGAATATTTTTGAGAAGAAATAAAACGCGTTCATTTCTTTGGCTGTCTTGTTAATGATCCTTTGGAAATTCTGACTCAGCGTACTGAGAACAGGGTGCTGGATTCACACCCTCAGCTGGGCAGCAGCCACTGAGAGAAGCACAGTTCTGATTGAAGGAACTGCAATAACTGAGCAAATGAGCGGAAATGAATGGCTCCAATGTTGTTTGCGATTTGCAAATGAGATATACACAGGCAAGAAAAATGTTTCTACACTCTCCTTCCACAATTATGCTCAGTTTCTTACAATACTTCCCTTAAATATAAGGATTGGGACTGTCAAACCTGGTTTCTGATTTTGGCAAAAGAAATTTTCAAATAACCTTGATTCAGGGGCATACAATCCCAAATCAAAGCTATTTACAGTGTAATTGGGCAGACTGCGATCCAAAATCAGGGCTATTTAGAATTTCACCATCCCAAAATTTAAAAAAAAAATCACAATGAGTTTCCTTTTTCTTTTTGGAAACTTTTCTTTTAATGAAAAATTCCTTAATCTTTTTAGAGAACAAACACATAGAAAGAAAAAAGATCTCATTAGAAGAGGAAAGTGCAGCATCCAGGGCAAAAGCAGACGGCAACCTTCAAATGAGGTCATCGGAGGTGACGTTAGTGAAGACTGGTCACTACCGTGGGCTCAGGGCAGGGAGCACTCCTGCGCCTGATGGGGCTAGTGCAGGAGGCAATGACCCAGAGTCTGGAGGAGTGGGGGCTGTGTGGAGGCGGCCCATCATCTTGGGATAAGTATTGGTAGGGTGCTGGTCTGGTCCACGCAACCCCATCCATGGGAAGGAAACCAGGGACTAAATACCCTCCTACTCCCCAGTTCTCTCTCCCTCCCTCTGATTTCTTGTTAATGCTTCCTCTTGTCTGAACTCAGCTGCAAGCCAGAGGTCAGTTCTTAGAGGTGAGCCTCCTAGGGCCCCGGGCAAGGGGGAGGGTGAACTGGGTCTGGAGGGGCAGACAGAAGATGTGCACGCAGTCCATACCTTTGGTCCCTCCGCTTCCACCCTTGAGCTTCATCCAGGGACAAAGTCCACGTCCTCACTGGAGGGAATGCGGCCGTCTCAACAGCCAGCCTACCATCCTGGGAAGGCAGCACCTATCCTAGCAGACTCCTGTCTCCCAGCTGGACAGTAACTGACCTTGCAGCTTCTGGAACGAGGAGCAGATGGTCAGAGCAGAACTGCGATGCTACACATTTCATTCTTCACCATGAAGTGAGTTCCTGGAACAGAGGCAGGACCTGCAGGATTACATGATGATGAGTAAGACATCCTGTAAGTCTATAAATAGTGGTGCTGGCAGAAGTAGGGCAAGGAGGGCTGATTTCTGCCAAGGATATGTGCCTGTCCCGTGTAGACGACTCACTGTTCTCTCTGTGACGGGAGATGCCCGAGGCAACCATCTGCCATCAGGCAGCAGGTTGGCCTCCCGAACGACTGATGTCATATCGGGGCTTAGTGTTCACCTTGTACACACGGCCCATCTCATCTTGCACCAGCCCGCCGGGGGAGGAGAACGGAGATGTAACAGGTGACCCAGAACTTTTCAAATATTCACTGGGCTCATTTGTCTCTTATTCCCTAGGGAGGAGGCATTAGATTTTGGTTCAGTCTCTGGGTGAGGTTAATGGGAGGGGGAACATTTCCAGGGGCTTCCATCTGGCCTTTTCTACTATAATGGTCTTCACTCCATTAATCAGGAACTAAACAAGGACATTTTCTCGGTGACTAAGTGTATTTTTCCTGGGTCCGGAGAAACACCACAGATGCACCCACTGGCCCTGCTGTGGGAAGAGCTCAGGTCAGGGGTGCATCTGCCACCTGGCTGCCACCGAGCCAACCTGGGTCGGTGGGTCGTAGTGACATTCTAGGTCTCCACGGGTTAGGATTGGGTCAGAGCTAGTGTCTCATCAAGGCTTTGGAATATCCCTGTTCTCCCTGCAGAATTATGCAGTTACAGTTGTCGAGTCCGGGGAAAGCTGGAGAAGATCCCTGATGGCATCCTGAGGCTGCGTGGAAGGGTCCTTCCCAAAAGGACCCAGATTCCTCCTGTCGCCCCTCAGATGCCTGGTGTACTGGCTGTCAGTCTGGTCTGCATGTTAGAATTGCCCGGGACGCTTCACAAAGCCCTGCCACCAGAGAGGCCGAGTCCCTGGGTCTGGGCTGTAATCTGGGCTTCGTGGACTTCAGAACCTCCCCGAGGGCTCCTGGCGTGACTAAAGGGTGAGGACCCCTGTTCCCCTGTGGCGTCCTCTTAAGAAGCAGGAGCATGTTGGCTTTTGTACTTTTTACCAAGTCCCCCACGTGATTCTGCTGGAACCAGAAACCCTCCATGAAGCATGCGCTTGCCCCGTGCAGTCAGTGACTGCCGAGTTCAGCTTCCTTTTGGCAAGGAATCAACGATGCACACTGCCCAGCTGCGGGAGCCCACGCCTGAGCCCTGGCCTGCACTGGTCTGATTAAGATAGTATAAAGCAGGGGTATCAAACTCATTTTCACGGGGGGGCCACATCAGCCTCGCAGTTGCCTTCAAAGGACCGCATGTACTTTTAGGACTGTGTAAGTGTAACTACTCCTTAACTAGGGGCAAGGAGCTCGGTGCTGCTGCCAGGTAGAAATGAGGTGCTGGGCCAGATAAAACAAGGTGGAGGACCGGATTCAGCCCGCAGGCCTTGTGTTTGTCACCTGTGGCACAGAGTGAATAAAACAAAGTGGAGTCACTTAGGTGAACTAAAGTGGCTGCCAGTCCTCCATGACGCTTGGTTTGAGAGGAAAACTACCTAAGTCAGAGGAGAGACGTCTGGCAGGGAGGTCCACCCAAGACATCTGCACATGTGGTCAGCATGGCAGTGTCTGCAGAGTGGGACCGCCCATACATAGGCTCCTGGGCAAATTCCCCACTTGGCATCGGGGGTGCCAAGACATTTGTTGAAAAGACCCAGAAGGGCGGAGCACATTACTTTCAAGGTACGGCTGAAGCAGGCTCCAGACCACTGTGGAGACAGCCAAGCTCCACCCCCCAGAGGGCTGGTCCCATGCCACGCTGGTCTCCCTTGCAACCGGCCGCCAGAGGCTCTGCCCTCCTGGACAGAGGGCTTCGTCTGCCCTGCCTCCCACCTGGCCCCGGAGGTCCTTCTTTGCAGGACGCTGATGATGCCCTTGCCCACTGTGCTGACTCCCGGACCTGCAGACTGAGACTCTGGGACTCGGGATCGTTAACCCCCGTTGATTGCTCTCTGTGTGTGAATGTTATATTCCTCTTAGACTGTCAGAGTGTGAGTAGGATATTAAAGTATGTTGATGTCCTACTTCGAGTGAACCTGCATTCAATAAAAGCTGAATGATCAGCACAGTTACTGTGTGTGACTCCTGTCTATTCCTTGGTGCCAGGTTGCTCAGCAGGCAGCGAGCCAAGGAGTTGCCTGGCCGACTTATCGGAAAGACTGGATCACAAACCTACGTTCTTGACACCCAGCTCGGCAGGGAGTGCAGACAGCGTAATGAATAGGGCCTACTCAACCCTACGCTTAACCCTCCTCCACTTTCACCGGCTCGCTGGGCTCCTGCCAGTAGAGATGGGCTTAATGCTATAATTTTGTGGGGGGAGGGGTGTTTATATCTGCTTTCAGAGCAGACCTGGTACTTGGTGGTCCTGTCTATGCCAGATTCCAATTCTAATTAATGAGCTTGGAAGCACAGGGTAAAGGGTACGTTTGGGTCGCTTGCTAAGGGGAAGTCATTCGGGAGCTGTAAGGCAAGAGGAGATGTGCTCCTTCTCGTGGAGAAGCTCAGGGGCCCTCTCTGCTTGTAGGAGTTTCAGAAAGTTTGGGAGCCCAGTGTTTCCTGCATTGTCTCTTGGTTCCATGGCCCAATGCTCCTGGCCCATGTCTCAGGGCTGCAGGCCCCTCTGGCAGGACCTGGCAGGGCAGGATATGTCCTGCTGTCCTTACAGTCAGACCTCTGGCTTGGTCCTCAGCCTTTCCTGCCCCCAAACTCCAGGACGTGAGGGTTTGTTTTAACGTGTTGTCTCGACTTTCTGAATTCGACTCGCATTCTCAGTTTGGTCTTCACTGCCTTCCATTTCCTTCGGAGCAGAGGTTCTCAACCTTATCACCATTGACATTTGGGCCCATCTTCTGTGTCATAGGCTGTCTTCCATGTCGTGGGACATTTCGCAGCATCCCTGGCCTCTGCCCACTAGATACGATGGTAACCCCCGCCCCCAAGGTGTGACAATGATACTGTCTCCCCATATTGTCAAAGGTTCCCTGGGGGTCAAAACTGCCACCAACCAGAGCCACCACTGTCGAGCTCTCAGAGGAAAAGCCATTTAATGCTTTTAATCCATAGTATCATCATGGAGATTAATAGCTACAGCAAACTGATTTTTCAGCAACGTGCCCTCTGCTTGCCCTTCACTGCGGTCTCCACTGATGTGCGTCAGCGTGGTCCCAGGTGCAGCTGGTCATTCATGTCCCCTTCCCTGTGGCAAGGAGAGTAGCCCAGTCCCAGGATCCCACGTCGAGGGTCTGTTTCCTAGAGCTATTTCCAGTGCCAATTTCTGTATCAGTTCACATCCCAGCAGGAAACAGATGTTACACTCAATCTGAGCAGTTGGCCACTGTTTACAGAGATGTGGACAGGACGTAGGGGGACCAACAGGGAAAGCGCAGGGCCCTGAGCTCGAAATGGGCAGTCGGGGCTCCGTGCCCACCCCTAAGCCTGAAGAAGCAAAGAGAGGAGGGAAAGAGAAGTTCCCAGAATCTTAGAACCAACCTGGAGAGGGAGCGAGGAGGGGCAGGGCAGGTGGGAGAGAGAAATGACGAGAGAGCTGTTTGGTGGCATCTAGCTGACCTGTAGTGAAAGAGGGAGCCTGGGAAATCGACCCCCCTGCCCCATCCTCTCCGTTTCTCCTCCCTTCGGTACTGCTCCCTGTCGGCAGAATCCACCTGCAAGAGCCCTGGGAATTCACGTTGTCAACAGGTTCTCCAGTGACCGGGGCTACTCTTTGAGAACCACGGATTTGGACACAAGGGTTACCGGGCTCTTTCTTGGCAGCAAGGTGGATGGCACACCTCATTGCTGCTTCCCGGAGACTCTCCTTCTCTCCTCTGCCCACCAAGCCTCTGACTCCTGGTTTCTTCACTTAATTTTCTCCTTTCCTCCGGTGAAGTGTATTTTCTAGCAACTTCTTGAGAAGCAGGAAGTCCTCTTCCCACTCCTCTTCCTCTTCCTTCTCTCCTTCCTCCTCCTCTTCCTCTTCTGCTTTGTGATTATTCAACTTTGGGCTCATAAAGACATTGCTTTCTGGCTTCTGACATGCTGCTGACGTGTCCAATGCCCTCCTCATTGCCAGTCTTTTGAAAGTGACCTGTTTTTCTTTCTGGTGACTTTCAAAATTTGCTCTTTATTCTTGATGTTGTGAAATTCCACAATTATGATTCTTCATGTGGATCTGTTTCATTCATTTTCAATCTGGCCAAGTTCTGTGAAAAACTCAGTTGAGATTTTTATTATAATTATATTGAATTTATAGATTAATTTGGGGTTCATTGACATCTTTACAACGTTTAGTCTTTTCATCCATGAACATAGAATAAATCTCTCTCCATTTTTAAGATCTTTTATGCTTTGCAATAAAATATTTTATAATTTCCTTTTGAAAAGCTTTATATTTCTTTTAGATATATTCCTTAGGTATTTGATATTCACAGGTAATTCTTTTTTTCCCACTGGAAGTGTGTCTTTGTCAAAGCACATTTTGTAATTGGTTATTGCTGGTACAGACACAAGCTAGTGAATTTTGTATATTCATCTTTGATTTACAAAAGTAATTGCTTACTGGTAAATTTTAATTATTTTTCTGTGAAGTCTCTTTAATTTTCTTTGTAGTCAACCATGTTACGTTTAATTATCAGCAAATAGCAATTTTGTTTCTTTCTTTGTGACTGTAAACCTCATTCGTTCTCATACCTTTTGTTAATGACTAAGCAGTTTCAGCCGGGGACCTTGTTTCTGACTTTAAGGGATCGCTTCAGCTACTCTAATATTAAGTACGCTAACTTCTGGCAGTCTTTGGTTGATACAATATCAGGTTCAAATTCATTCCTTAGTTTGCTAACTGTTCCTTTTTTTCATTAATGAGTTTTCTATTATCAATGCTTTTGCAGCCTGTGTTATGGTGAACGTGTAAAATTCTTGAGACTCTCTGTTGAGGTATTAATTAGCAAGGTATTGTTGAGGTATTAATATTTTTCTAATGTGAAATAACTTGGCTATCTTGGCCTCAATTTTTCCTGGTCCCGGCGAGCCTGACATGCCCTTGGCACGTCCTGCCCTCTGTTGGCCTGAGTGTTACCTTTGCACGGCTTACGTCAACAACCCATGGGCTCTTCCCTTCCCTCTGAGCACGCAACGCCTTCCAACTTCATTTCATTCTGCCTTCCATCTTTGTTTATCTCTATTACCCAAAGAAGCCCAAGTCTTCTTGATCGTCTTTGTCATCCAGATTCTGACATCTATATGGCCACACATCTCCCCACGGGATTCAAGCTTTCGTCTTCCTCTACCTTACAAATCCTCGCACGGCCCGGAGTGAGCCAGATGCTCCACATCTTCAAGTTCCCCTTTTAACTTCCTGATGAAACGACATTTGCTGTTTTCCTGGAAGCGCTCGTACATGGTGGATGTTTTCTTTCCACACTTCTGCTGCAGCGTATCCTAGAGTTAAGGCAGGTGGTTGTGGCAGACTGCATTGTATTAATACAAAGACGGACGCATCGTTTGTTATACACCCGCCCGTGTGCTCTTTGTTCAACGATAACGCCGACACCTTTTCATCCGGGTGCAAGTCCACGTCCTCTTCTCTTGAACTTAAATGGACCTTTGTAACTTTTCAATCACTAGAACGTGGCAAAAGTTTTGCCATGTAACTTCCTTTACTTCATTCAACCTTTCAAATCCACTTTTATTTTCTTTTTTCCTCTTCTCCACACACAACATTTTCTGCACTATAAAGTATCTTCATGTTGGTCAGGTACCGTTTTACCCCTAAAAGTGTGGGCATCAAAATGGGACAGTTAAGCGGTGCTAAGTCCATAAAATATTCACACAGCACAGCACGCTAATCTTCAGACACCTGACAACTGAACCACATGAGGACAGGACGAGACCTACACGTTCGGAATCAGGTGTTCACAGCCGCCATTTGGTGTCTGAAGGCAGAGACGACAGCAGTTACTTCCGCGCATGGAACGCTGTGACCTGGAAGCCCCTGATGATAGTACCCCAGTGCTGGGTACCACCTCACCCCTCTCTCAGGTGTTCTCATGATCCTGGAACGTCAGGTCGAGCTGGAGCAAAATGAACACAAACAACACAACATGCACTCTGCAGACATATTCTAACTCCTACTATGCGTGCATTGTGGTTTTGAACACAACTCCCTTCTAAGGCTAGGGGCTAAAAGGCGGTCCAACTTCTGCCTGAATTTCTCTTCCCGGGAGCTTACCCTTGGGACCCAGCCCCAGGCTGTGAGGCAGCCAGGCTGCTCGGAGACCACACGGGGGGAGACTGCAGCTGACAGTTCCTGCCAGGCTCCTGTGTCACCGCCAGTATCAGGAATGCACGGCACTTCCCACGAGGCAAGCCCTGGGGCTACGTTTTCAGCATGGCACCCCCGACTTCATGGAGTAGAGATTACCGTCCTTTTTGTGGCTTGTCCTAATTCTTGACTCACAGAAACCATGAGAGATAATAAACGATTATTGTTGTTTTAAGCTTTGAGTTAATATGTTATGCAACAATAAATAACTAATAGGAGTCCTTAGTGTTTCTCATTACTGTTTCCAGATCATTATCTCAGCTTCCTCCCTATTAAATCCAAGATTCGTTGGAGCCCGTGTTTTAGAGTATACCATACATTACTCCTGTTTCTTGCTAGCTCTCATTCCTAGGGTATTTTAACTGCCAATTTGTCACTTCCTTTTCTAACAACTCATGATTCATGCTTTTCGATTATGTCAATATTCTTGTAGAAAATATTCCTGATACTCTGGTGCCTCTTGTTTCCTCTTCCAGGAAACCTGTCCACGATGAATGTCGGGCTCCATGTGGTCATTACCAATAGCTGCAAACCCTCCATAAAACCTCGATTTTAAGCATTCTATTTTCTGACTACCACTTTAAGTCATTCCAACTTTTTCCCTCTACACTCCAATTTCAACAACTTTCATCCCAATAAACCTTCCAATCAATTGATCCATGACCTTGTCATTGTCCTTCACATTCCAGCCATGCCTCGTGTTCTTTCTTTCCGAGGTTGGAGCTCCTGGTCCATCGCTGTAGTTACTTCCATATCCCTTGCCACTCTTTCTATTCCTTCCTGGTGAAAGCTCCCACCTAGTTAATCTCCCATAACTCTACACCTGCCACCAAGAAGGCAAAAATAACCAGAGAAAAATATATGATAATACTGACTAGTCTCCCATTGAATTCATAACCAGTACTCTTAAGGGAGTTTTTGTCGCGTCCTGCCAGTCATATTACATTTCCCTGATCTTTTCAATCCCTTCTTCTTCCAGACATCTTTTTAAAGCTCCAGAGCCTCCTTTTCACCTCACTCTCAGGTGATGACTTTTTTTATTTCTACAAGAAAATTTTAAAAATTAAAAAAATTAAGCAGCTTCCATACCAATCACCTGCATTTGTATATACATTTTGGGTCTTGATTTTTATCACATTGAATGAACTCTCTGTGCTCTAAGTCTGGCTCCTTTATTCATGTAATTACTTCCATTTCCTCTCAGCTAAAGCACACACTTGAATCATCTCTCTTTTGTATCATTAAATTTCCTCTCTAAGGGACCATTTCTATCAGCCTGCATGTCTGGTTAAAAATACTCTTAAAGAAATAACTCCCCTAACCCCACATCCCTCTCTAGCAATGTCCCACTTCTCTGCCCATTTATGTAAAAAATTAACAAAAAATGTTCCGTACTTTCTTTCCCCATTTCATCTTCCTTCATTCTTTCTTGAACCTACCCCAGTAAAGCTTCCACTCCTGCTCTTCCTCCAAAAGCTCAAGTGACAAGGTCATCCGTGGTCCCCGACTTGACAATTTCAACGATTATGTCTTCCTGCTCCTCTGTCTACATGGGGCAACAGCAAGTAACACAACTTGCCCTTCTGTTCCGGTTTCAAGGGCACAGACTTGTTGTCATGAGCAAGTTTTGGGGTCTAATGTACAGCGTGGCGATCATAGTTAACAAGAAGGCATTGTATACTTGGGAGTTGCTAAGAGAGTAGATCTTAAATGTTCTCACCAAACACACAGAAAAGTAATTGTGTGAGGTGATGGAAGTGTTAACTAACCTGCTTGGAGGCAATCATTTTGCAAGATAAGTGTGTATCAAATCATCTCATTGTATCTTGAATTTTACACAAAGCTGTGTGTCAATCATATCTCAGTAAAGCTGGGGAAAACTTTACTTGGCTCCTGGGAATGATTTACATTCATCCCCCATCTCATCGTGTTTCTGCTCATTGTAAAAAATCCTGCAGGAAAACTCCGAGTCAGGACCCTCCAGGGGATTAAGAAACAGAGGCCACCTTTTAAAACATAGGAATTAGCTTTATTCATTTAAGTGGAGCAAGGGAACAGGTGTCAGCAATTTTTTTCCCTTTAAAGCTTTTCTCCTATTTGACTATTTCAAAAACGCTGTGTGTTGTGGTCAGCAAAGTTCTCCCCTGCTATGTTGATGCAATTTCATTTTGTTGTTTTGTGAGAATTGAAGGTGCACAATAACACGTGGAAACTGGGTCCTATTTGGATTCCACAGGAGGACGTGTCTGTAAAGTGTGAATAGATTCAGGTGCAGGCCAGTCATCTGACCCGACTATTTATACTCACCACATCTTTGTCTTCAAAGATTTCTGGAAGCTTCAAAGAAGAGTAAAATCCAAGTACATGATAAATGTTAAAAGTGGCAGTGACAAAAATAAAAATAACATTGTGAACATAGAATGGTGCCGAGAACGAGGCAAAATTGAATGAACTGGGTCAGTTACAAGCTTTTCAGCAGACACGGCAAAAGGAAAGTCTGTTAATTATATAATTTAGTTTCTTTGAAGTATAACTAAATTTTCAGAAGATGCACAGCTAGTCTTATGAACAGCAAAGAGAACCCCCTCTCAGGGGCCATCACTGCATGTTGTACATAGAAATACCCTTGACGGCATCATTAACATAGGCTCTCTCAGACTGACGTCATTACACGTGTGTGCCATTGCACTGAAGTGAACCGGAGTAAGAGCAGGGATTCTCGTGGTCAGTGGGATGTGGTCTAGGGCTCCTGCTCTCAGAACTTTTTGACGTAGACTGAATGGCGAATATCAGCAGAGGAAGCCGGCAGTGCCTTCCTGAAGTGTGGATCACCTCCACAAAGCTTTCGGTCAGTACTGGGTAGCAAGGAGTTGAAGGTTGTGTACCCCCGCCTGTGGGGTGGGTGTCCCTAATCCATGTTTCTGAAAAAGACCAATCCCCACAACTTCACAGATGATGACTCGTGGGCAGAGTTGATATTCTCTTCCAAACGCTTCAGATGAAGAAGGCCTTTACCTGTATAAAAATACGCTTTCATCCGTTTCAAAGATACTGTGTCTTTCAGCGGACAATGTGATCAAGGAAACAAGAAAACATGGGGGGGGGTGGCTCACTGGGGAAGAGCAGAAATTGAAGTTGTGTGAGATGTGGGCCTCGGCCAGGGCGGTTTAATACCTTCTCATGCCCACACGGAACCAGCAACTCACAGGCGTTCAATACTTATTAAGAAAGGGCGAGTGTAAAGGGTCATTTTGGAAACTGCAGGTATTTGGGGGAGTTCCCCATGGGCCCGAATTAACACTGGATGCCTTTTCTGTTTGTGAGGTTCGTGTGCCTCCACATCGCCCTCACCCCAGACTTCATCTCCATTTCCTGACTCGTGCTAAGCCGTTGTGACTTAAGTGCGTTTGTAGTACCAGAGTCTTCTTGATCGTGTTCAATTAAACAAATCACCCGTGCATAACCAAACAGCCTCCCATCACATAAAATCGCTCCTGCCTTGTTAAAATCGCATTTGTTATAGGAACTCTTAAAAACATAAGGTGCCTCCGAGGAAAAATTATTACTACCCATATTGCAACAGGAAATAATGCTTCCTATAAATCAATACCAGCAGGGATGCTCCTATTAAAAAGGTATGCACAGGTCAATTGCTAATTTCCCGTTGACAGCATAATTCAGTGAGGCATGCCATGCCCTTATGGTGGCTAGCGATCACTTTTAAAGAGAACTGGGCTTATTTCATTCAGGTACTGATGGAAGCAATTTGCCATAGACATACAATAAAATCGGATTTTCATACGTCATCTTGTTTGAGACATTTTCTTTTTTAAAAACAGCTGTATTGAGGAATACATGACGCACACAACATTGTAGCTATTTCGTGTGTACCGTCTGATGTTTGGGCACACGCAAATTCCCATGAGACCATGAACACAATCAAGTCAATAGACAGAGCCAATACTTTTCAAAGTTTCCTTTTGTCCCTTTCTGTTTTTTCTTTTTTGTATTATTATTATTTGTATGTGTGTGTGTTGAGAACACTTACCACAAGCTATGCTCTCTTAAGACCTTTGAAGTAAGCAACACTGCCATTAACTGCAGACACGGTGTCATACAGCACAACCCTGGGGTTTATTGTAACTTTGTAGCCATTAGAAAACCACTCCCCTCCCCAACCTCCGGCAAGCACTCTGGTGTCCTCTGAGTCTATGAATTCGATAGTTTTAGATTCCTTGTATTAGTGGAGTCATGTAATATTCGTCCTTTGGTGACTGGCTTATGTCACTGAAGCTCAATGTGCTGCAGGTCCATCCATGTTGTCACAGGGGCAAGATTTCCTTCCATTTTAAAACTAAATTTATACACACAGACACAGCATCTTCTTATCCCCTTATTTGTGCATGGACCCTGGACACTGAGTGTGTCCACACCTTGGCTATTGTAAGAATGTTGTGATGAATGTCAGGGGCGGGGGCAGATGTGTCCTCGAGACCCCGATTTCAATTCTTTCAGATGCATATCAAGCAACGGACTTGGTGGGTGGTGTGGCAGTTCCAATTTTAAGTTTCTGAGGGACATTCATGCTGTTTTCTATACCTGCTAAGCCATTTCACGTTTCCAGACTATACAACCTTGTCAATTGTTTTTAAATTATAGCCATCCTAACACGTGGGAGGGGATGACTCATTGCAGTTTTGATTAGTATTTCCCTGAAGAAGAGTAATGTTGAGCATCTTTTCTTGTAACTATTGGCCATTTGGGCGTCTTCTTTTGAGAAATGTCTATTCAAGTTCTTTGCCTATTTTTAAAATAGGTTTATTTATTTCCTATTGAATTATAGGAATTCCTTATATATTTGAGATATTAGTCCCTTATAAGATGTATGGTTGGCAAATATTTTCTGCCATTTTGTAGATTGCCTTTTCATTCTGCTGATTGTTTTCTCTGCAGAAGCTTTTTCACCTTTAAAGATGGAATGGGTTTTCATCAGTCTTCATGGACGTTATTTTGGAACTTTCCAATAAGATTTCAGTTTAATCTAGGCACAAATGGTTTTCTAACTCAGAATACTAAGGCACTGTGTTCTGAGGGAAAATATTTCTGAGAATGTTTAAATAATCAATCCTTTGCATGTATTTCTTTTGATGTCTTAAAGGTTATTTTAATTGAAAATTGGGAATGTGTGAATGAGACATCAGTTTAATCTAAACCTTGACTTAGTCTCTAGCAGGGACACGTGTGGTCCGTGTGACATTGCCGTGTTTGCTTCCTAGTTGGGAAGAGCATCAGGCTCCACTCATTATTTGCCGCGGTCAGCACAGGTAGTAATAGGTTAGATCTGGTATTTTTAATCCCAAAGCTCTTCAGCTGTCTCCCATGTGAAGATAAGAAGATGACACTCTTAATTTTTTTATTAGCGCTTCAGAAGCCCCTTCACATACATTATCTTATTTGCTTCTTGCAGCTGCCACATGACACAGGCAGGACAAGACTCATAATTCCCGCTGACAGATGCGGAAATTGGGGATCAGAAGGTTAAGTGGCTCATCACGGGCATGCTCCTTCTCTGATGAGAGGCATCATTTTTGTAGAAAGCAGCATGGCGTGGGATAAAGGATACCAGCTCAGGAACCGGTGTCTTGGAACCCCGTCTTCTCCCATCTTCCTGCCTTGCCATTTAAATTCCCTGAAGCCTGTGGCTTTACCTGAGAATGAGACACCTGAAATGACACACACCAAGTAGAAATAACACCTTGCCTACAAACCCGGAGGGATAATTTGAAGGTTGAGATAATGAATAGAACGGACAGAGAGCCAGGAAGGCCAAGAGGCAGGGGAAGGTGACAAGATGGGAGATAAAAATGTGGAAAATGCAGAGGAAAGGTGACTTTTATTGTGACTTGTATTTGTTTCCTTTGTTGGAACACCTCTCTGGGTGTACAACTGATCACAGACCTGTGACATTTTTAGTGGTGAGGAGCGTGTGGACACACTATCATCCTGGACGTTATAACACTTTCCCAGTGCACCTGCCACTTCTCAGAAGGAATCGAATGTGCAGGTGTCACGTGAGGAGAGACACTTTGGAAATAGCCTGAGACGGAGGCTCGAGCGATGTGTTCGGGGACGGCAGTGTCTTGGGGCGGGATGGACCAGAGGGTGTCTGGGGAGAAACCTTGCGGGATCAGACTCAGAGGAAGGGTGAATGAATCAGAAGTCTCAGGGACTTCTCATTACCTGTCGATGTAATTTATTCTCTCTCGGGAAATTTTGAGCAAAGGCATTCACCCTAGGCATTCACTGACAGCATTCACTGGTTTCCAACTGGGCTGTCCAAATTACGTGACTTCTTGAAATTCCAAACTGTGTACAATACATGGTTTATATAGAGTTGTAATTGTGTAATCCTTAAGTGATTAGATGTTTGCAATGACTATGTTGACATTCTAAAGCAGGTACAGGCTGGTGCCTGGTAGCGAGAGTCTTGGAGCTGTTCAGTCCCCACATTCTCCACTGTTTCTGTGGAGAGAACAGCTCCGGATCAAGAAGGAATAGCACGAGCGTCTATTTCAGAGTCTAATTTGCTGAGAGTTTATCGCTGGCATCAAAAATGCTACCTCTCTCAGTTCTCACGCTATCAATGTAATTAGCATTTAAAAAAATATTTTTGATTGAATTTCTTCCAGTAATGCTTTAAGATCAGCCTCTCAGGGCTCTCTTTATTGCTGTTCAATGCCAAGGGCATCTTCTTATCTTTGTAATTTTATTTCTGTAAATTTACTTGCTCATGCCCAAGCACACCTTCTTCTCAAATTTATGAGTTACTCTTTTTCACTGTCTCACTCCCTGAAAGAGCAGAAGGATGATCAAATTACTATGTAACAGAAAGATATGCGATCTGAAGGCAAATTTAACATCTCTACAGTTGGGTGTAATTTTAGAAGCTTGTATAAATCACATCCATTCACTCCCTCCAAATCGCAGATGATAAAATGCAAGGATGCGTCACAAACAAACATTTAAATGATGGGTCGATTCCAACTCTGCCAGGAACAGGTATGCCTCTGTGCTGAGGAATATGAGAAAATGTACTGTTGCTGCCAATTTAAAAATGAAATGAGGCTCTCATCGAAAAAAAAAATAAGGCATTCCTGTCTTAGGATAGTAAAATACTTTAGATATGTCAGCCTGATTCGTAACTGTCATTGAAGCAATACACACACTAAATAGATGCTCTAAGAAACATCTGCACGAGGGTGATGCAGATGTGAGCTCAGTTTTAAGGCCACCAATGGTGCATCCCACACTTTCTGCACAGTCTCTCCCTTCTCTTCTCTTCAGTTACATGCAAGCATTGCACTTCTGCTCTGGGCCAGAGCCTACGCTGCTTTTGGGAATACGGAGATGCAGCTCAAGGGGCTTACGCAATGTACCACTAGCTTCTACCCGAAGATCTAGGGTTCACACTTTCAAACCTTTGAATCTGAGGTGCAGGCAAAAGGCAATCTTAAAAGCACAGGAATTTCTAACTATGCATGATGTACATACAGTGAAATATATAACAGTGTTGCACTTTCAAGGCTCATTGTTTATATTATAGCTTTTTTGTATATTTATTATCATAAAATGCTTACTAGTGTAAGATGTTTAATGTATATATTGCATCTTGGTAAGTGAAGATTTAATGGCTGTTTGGCTGGATTTATCTGAAGATATGGAGCTCATAACTTGGCAAGGTTGGCATCCACTTTGAAAGACATTCAAATAAGTAATAACAGAGAGATTGTTACAAACCTATCAAAATCTTTGCCTTCCATCCAGCTGAGTCAGTCTGGAGTCAGGGTGTCTTGATTATTTTTTGAAACACAGCAAATTTTGTTGACATATTTTAAAGCATCTGAATCACCTTTTTATTTTAAATTAATAGTAGATTTTTATTTTTTAGAAAAATTTTAGGTTTACAGAAAATTGAGCAGAAAGTACAGAGGGCTAGGTTATATTTTCTCGTTTCCCCACTATTTCTCCTTTTATTGACATCTTCCATTAGTGGGCTGTATCTGCAACAATTGGTGAATTAATATTAATACACTATTATTAACTAAAGCCCATAGCTTCCACCTGAGATCCCTCTTTGTGCTGGAAGGTTCAATGCGTTGTGGCAAACATACATCGTCGTTTAACTACTGTTACGGTAGGAAACACATTAATTTCACTGCATTAAAATTTCTCCGAACTCCACCCACTCCTCCCTCCCTCTTCCTCCTGAATACCTTGCAACCACTGGTCTTTCACTGTCTCCATAGTCTGCCTTTTCCAGGAGGTCCTATCATGGAAATCATGCGGTATGTAGCCTTATCACTTAGCAAGCTGCTAATCCATCTTTTCATGGCCTGATGACTCATTTCTTTTTATCACTGAATCACAGTCCATTGCATGGATGCACCACAGTTGTTTATCCATTCGCTTTTTGAAGGACGGTCTTGGTCACTTCCATATTTTGGCAATTATGGATACAACTTCTATAAGCATTTATGCACCAATTTTTGTGTGGACATAGGTTTTCAGCTGATTTGGGTCAGTACTTAGAAGAGTGATTTCTGAGTCACACAGTAAGACTACATCTAGTTATGTAAGAAAGTGTCAAACGGCCTTCCAAGTCTTCACTCATTACTCTTTAAACATTTGCTGTGGTTACGTTCCCTCATTTCTTCTCTAAGGTTAGGTCTAATGTGATTTGGCAAACTTGCAAAAGCAAAAATAAAACAAACCAACCACCGAGTTGGGATAGATTGGAAGCACCTGGCTCCAGGAAGGGTTTTTGTCTTTCTGAAGACTCATTCTGGAAGACGCAATGGTTTCCAACTGATCAACTTTCTTACTGATCAACTTTCTTTTGTGCCCGGTCTTTTTTTTTTTTTTCCTTCATTGAAGTCTGGCCTCTTTCTTGACATTGTTATTTTTATTGAATTGTTTGTGTTCACGTCGTGAACACATTTCTTTTTCCATTGTATTTTTCTAACTGACACAGGGGAGTGTGCTATTTTGGCAAATTAATATTTATCTTCTATTATATCATAGTCAATTGCTGGCCCTAAAATACGTTGGTTTCCCCTCTTGTGTTTTACAGCAGATAATTATTTGCCTACAAATTATGATAATTATGTTCTTCTTTTAAGTTTGCATTTCTTATTTTTGTATTTTGCACTGGCTAGATAATCAGATCGATGTTAAATATCAAACAGCAATACCAGGGATTCTGGTGATGTTTCTTAGCTTAATCCAAGTGTTCGCAGTGTGTAAATGTTGATCACAGGTTTTGTTGTTCACGTAAGGTAGATTTTATTCACTTTGTCGATAAGGTATCTTTCAAATTCAAGTTTACAAAGAGTTGTTTTTAAAGAAATTTGAACTTTATTACGTATTCTTTCTTTTTTTTTGTCTGAGGAGGTGATCATTCTTTTCTTAGCCATATTATAATTTTCCATTCCATTGCCTTATTCTGTCTTATGTTAGTGCGTTCGCTTGGGCTCAGTGGTGGGGGCTTCCCGCACGCAGGCTGCCCCGCGGCCCCACTGCTGTGTGCCCGACTTGCTCGGAGGAGAACCAGTGCCGAGCTTGAGACCTGGCACCTTTCCCAGGACAACTTGGTAGGTAGGAGTTGATTGCATTGGATTCTTTCCACCATGGACAGAATGACCATTTGTTCTGTCTGGAACATGCAGGCACTCTGCATAAGAATTTTCTTCCCTTGGGCGGAGCTGTTGCCAGCACCATCTCCCCGGCACTGCCTCTGATCAGGGGCTCACCCCACCGCAGAAGTGTGCCCAAAGACACAGGTCGACAGCCTTCCTGTGCCACTGTGGGGGGGCCCCCGACTCGGGGGCAGCTGGCCTGATGAAACAAAGGCACGGCCCACTGAAGACCTGCTTGTGACCTAATTAGCATCAACACTCAGAAAGGTTTGAATCAGCCTGTGACACGTGGAGCTGAGTTTTCCAAAGCCAGCATCCTGGTTCCAGGAACCAAGCAGGATGTGGTGGTGGCTGGTCATATTTACATAATTACGCTTTCTCAGAATCTTTGCTTTCTGTCCCCTTAGAACTCTGCTCCTTTGGAGGTTTTGGTCTTGAAAGGAGGTATGTCTCTGTCGGGTGGCTTCTTGAACTTGGAAACTGGGATGCCGCTTGCCATTTTAGGCTTTTCACCCCACCGAGCCTACCACAGGTGATCACAGACATGCATGTTGTATTTTCGTGCACGCGTGAGTACATGCTCTCCTGCTGTGTCTTACCATTTGATTTTCTTCCACTTTTGTCTCACTCAGAATTTTGTTTCTTATCATTTTTTTAAACAACTTTCTCTTATATTTGCTCTCTAAGGTTTTTCTATGATATCGTTCACTATCTGTGTGTTTTTCTTTATTCTTTTTCCTTATCCTCTGGTTCACTTAAATAGACTTTTTACCTTCTTTAGTTGAGAATATAATTTATACAATTTCTTTCTTGTTTTATAATATTTAAGAACATCCATTTTTCTCACATTCAGATTTATGTTTAGAAAGTGTTGGTCTGATTGATGTTGCTTTTTAACATTCTTAGTGAGATTTAAAATTTTCATGATTACTCATTCTTTCTATTTTTTCTCCTGAAAATTTTTGATTATTTACCCCTTTCTAAGCTGAGATTTTTTTATTTTGCTTACTAAGTTTTAAAAAATATGGAAGGACATTGATTTGGGCATACCATGTATGTTGAAATGGTTTTTCCCTTAGTCTTCTTTTGATTTTGCATTTTTACCTACATAAACTTTAAGTTATATACTGTCATTTAATTTACTCTTTCCTCACTTTATTTTGCTCAGATTTTTTCCCAAATAATTAATCAATTGTTCTGAGTTTGCTCAGAGAACAAATATTCAAATATTTTCCCAGGGATGTGGAATGTTGCCTTTACCGTACGCTGACATCACCTTATATTCGTCTAAACATGTACATGTACAATTCTGATGGTCAGGGATCCATTGTTGGATATTCAAGTTTTGCATATCTTCTACATACCTCACAGGAGGAGCATTTTCTGGTTCCAAAATGATCCATAAGTGGAATGTAGACTTTTTCCTTGGCAGAGAACTCTTGCACCTGCTCCTGAAGCTCTGACACGGTTGACTGAGGGCGGGTGGTATGGGGCGGGTAGGAGACTGACCGCGCGGTGCTCTACGCAATTATCAGAGCCTTTAGGATCTTCGCAGGCACTTTCTTGCTTCTACTGGATGATGGGCTGGTGTGGTTCCCAGGCTTCATGGAGAACACTAAGTCCTGATATGCCGCATAACTGCCTGGTGTATTCATAGTCATTCACTCCCACATTCATTCACTCTCTAGCAGCGGGCAGTGGTAAATGGTTTCTTGAAAATAGACGAGTGACTTGCCACCGAAGGCATGACTTTCTCAGAACAGCCCGGTGATGTTCACAGAGCTCCTCTTAGCAAGGTGTTCGGTGCAGAGAAGTTAACGAGGGACCAGAACCCCGCTGGCCCGCGGGGGCAAAGCATTGCATAAACTACTTCCTTCATGGCCTGGACCAGATAAAGGCCTTTTTCTTTCCGGGTTACACTCAAACCCGGCAAAATCTCAGGCCCCTTAATAAAGGAAACAGAGCAGCCCACCAGGCAGGAGTAAGTAGTGCTTCCAAAAACCCAAACAGGCCCAGGAAACTTGGGACTGTTTGCTAGTGTCAGGAAGGATGAGCTGTGACACGTCTCTTCATTTGGGAAGGAACTTTCTAGCACACTGCAGACACGGATTCAATTTGACTTTGCTAGATTTTGTCCAGTGGAGTCTTGCCCTGTGCATCTCCTTATGTCTTTAATCAATCAAGTACGCATCATGGCTTTCAGGGCCATCCATAATATTACAAACATTATCCCTAGTACACCCTTTTATTTATATATTCTACTATTAATGGTCATTCGAGTCCTTCCTAATTATGGATCATTAACATGCTTCTGAGGACATTACAATGTAGTAGGTACATGTGGGGTTTCACTGTCCTGCCCCTCATTTCTGACTATAAAGGAAAAAGTATTCTCTGTGTCGTAACTGAGTATGGAAATTGCTACAACAGTTTTGAAAACACCCGTCACCTGGGTAAGGAAGGATCTTCCTACTCCTAGTTTTCCGAGAGTTTCTAGTCATGAATGGATGTTGAATGGCATCATACACTTTTCTTTCGTCTACTGAGGCATGCACACGCTTTTCTCTTCTGTCCTGTTAATGTTGTAGCAGAGACTTGCAGTGCTTGTCCACGGGGCCTCGGGGCCCATCAGCGTGCCCAACGTCCCCACGCCAGAGCCTGCAGTTCTCCGGCCGAAGCCTGTCTCGGAAATCGCAGGAGGCTCTTCAGCCCACATGCAAGGCTGGCTTAAAGTGCCCGGAAAGCAACTCTACTTCCCTCGTCCTCCTTCAACCCAGGACTGGCAGGAGTTGGCCTTTAAATGTCGCAGGGTCTCCTTTGGATGGGGATAAGTCCGAGGGGTGTGTGTTATACTGCTTGCTTAGTTTCCCCATGAGATGGAACGCAGGCAGCCCACAGGGACGGCTGGCTTGACAATGTGCTCTGTTGTGCTTCCTCCTCCTCTGCTTGCGATTCTGAACCTCCCCAATAAACCAATTGCCCTCAAATCGCGGTCCCCAATAAATCAATTACCCTCAAATCACAGTCTCACTGTCTGCTCTGGGGACTAACAATTGAAGGCCACCGAGAATCTCATTGCTATTTTTTCCACTTTTTGCATTCCTGAAATAAAACATGGTACCATATTTTCAGACTATAAGACACACCTTTTTCCCCCAAATTTGAGAGGAAAATGGAGGTGCATTTTATCGTTTGAATGTAGCTGAATTATAGTCTGAATGTTATTTATGTTATTAAATATCTTACCACATTTTTCTGCTTCAAAATTTTTTTTCCTATTTTCTTCCTCTAAAAACTAGGTGCGTCTTATGGTCTGAAAAACACAGTAATTCTATGTGATGCATTAGATGTTGACGGATTTCTTTTGTTATTATTCTGTAGAGGATTTTTGCACTTACATTCATGGCTTAGGTTAGCCTGTAACTGCCCTTTCTCACTGTCATGGTCAAGTCCACTAGCAAGGTAACGCTCGTCTCATGAAGTGAGTTGCAGATGATGCCACATTTCTATTCACTGAATAGTTTGTGAAAGACTGGAATTACTACTTCCTTGCACGTTTCCAGGTAAGCTTAAAGCCATCACAGTCCTACATTTTTTATAGTTTTTCCCCATCTTGTGGCATATATGGATGTTATTGAAGCCTCCAGGGGTCTGTTTCATGCTAATCTCCAGGTCCTATCAGCTTGATGGCATCTGCAGGCTGCCTGAAGGCTAGTGGGGAAGACAAAATCGTGGGCCAGACTCACAAGGTCAACGGAGATTTGCAGCAAGATGGTAGAGGGATACTTTCATCCCTGCCACGTAAAAAACAAAACCAAACCCTTTTATTTATTCTAATTGCAACAAAGTAGAAAACTACCCAATTATTAACTGCATGACGGTACTGGGAGCTCTGCTGATTTGCTCCCGTGAGCAGCGATACTTGGATCGGCAGCTACGATTGCAGCCAGACTCCATACAAGTGAGCTCAGCTTGCTTCTGTACTACCAAACAAAGAGGTAAATGCTTCATCTGTGACTTCAATAGTGTCACATATTTGTCATTGTTTTTTATTAACTGCTTGGGTAAAGAAAAACTCAAAGTTCCTTCAAAAACTTATAGTCATTACTCTATGAGGCAGGAAACCAATATAGAGATTTTTTCTCCCCGTGGTTAAAGGTATACAGTTCAACTGTGCTTTTAGGGGCTGGGGGAGTACTTGCAGGTGGGCATAGTGGCCTCCATGGGCCAGAAATAGACTTTGGGATTAATCTATTCATCATCTGCTCTCTAGGTCTTGGACTGATGCACCCCAGGGACCCAGGGCATGGTATTAAAGCTGAGTCACTGCTGAGTCATTGCCCAGCACCACAGCCTCCTGCTTCGATGCACAGCTACTCCCCAAACATCTCAGTCCCTTTGGAAGATGCTGAGAGTGATATTCTCAGCATGCACAGGAAATATTATTGTCGAGGCCACTGGTCCCTTCAATGAATCTGACTCTGGTGATAGGTTTTGATGAAGAGCGTGACCTTCTTGTGCTGGCTCAAAACTTTGTTTGCAAGAAATGGAGGATTTTCCTTATGAGGTTATCACACAAATCAAGCGTGGCTTCCCGAAGCAGGCCCATCAGTTCCCTCACTGGAGATCCCACAATCCATCAGCTCTTCCTAACCGGGTCAGACAGTTCTGCTGACCTTCCTGGTCACCACCCCTGCCTTTCCTTCATGGATTAACTATCACGTAGTCTGCCAATGCTTCTTTGGTGTCTGGGGACTGCCCGGGTTTCGCCAGGGGCCTCTCAAGGCTTTGAGGAAGGAAAGGTCTTCTGGAGGGTCTCATCATTTGTTAATCGGGGTGGGGCTGTGGCAAACACATAGGAAGGGGGTTCAGATGATGGTAAGTCTAAAATCAAAAGATAGACCCCCAAAACAGAGCCCCCAACCGCAGGATGCGGATCCCCTTCCAATCCCAGCACCAGTCATGGCCCTCTAGTCGGGGACGGGGAGGCACACCTTTCTCTTCCTTGGATCACCTCTGACTTCGGGTTTTAAGAAACACAGTGAGAGTTTAGAACTCAGATCATTGTTTTATATGATATGTAATATATGATATTACATGATATGATATGCTGTCATTTAGTTATTCTTGCCATCTGTATTACATTTTGGGATAAAACACAACTGTGATTTTTTTTTCAAATTTTGAGCTGTAAAACTAATTTAATGGTTTGGGACAAGTTCTAACAAAACAAAATAGAAAATCTTAGAGTGCATTTCATAGTTTGCACAATATAAGGATGAATATTGTTTTGTGAAACTTTAGTTTCTTTTCATATACAGTGAAGTACAATAAAATATTCAGCAATTCTTTACATTGAGTACAATCTCTTATGGTAGACAGTTTATATTATGCCTGTTTATTTTTAAAATTGTATTTGATTCTTGTCTGAATTGAAGTATGTAGGTAAGCATAGCTTTCAAGAAGAGTAGATACTATTTTCCAAGAAGAGTAGATACTATATGCTATTTTTCTATGAGCCTTGACTATCTCAGAATGGTTTTGTTTATTTTTAACAATGAAAATATAATTTAACACAGTGTAAAACAATATTTCCCCACTGTACTGTTTAATCCATTGTCTTTTGGAAAACTCATGAGATCTTACTTTCTGATTTTTTGATCATTTTTTTCTGTGAATATGTAGAGTTCCTTCCTCCTCCTTCCATCTTATTACTTACAATATTTTATCAAACAAGTGTCTAGGAGTGAAATCTCTTTACTTTCAATCTGTCTGTGCTTTCAATTTATAACTCCTGCTTTTATTTCAAAAAACATTTGTAATTATTGTAAGTAGTTCAGTCCTACACTAAAAGTAGTACCACTAATCTTTCAACATTTCCATTTCCTCCTCAAAATTAGCAGTGGTAAAATAGCATTAAAATACGGAGTTAAATTCCCTCCTGCCTAAGAGACCCGGGCAGTTCCAGACGTGACCGTGTGAATGATACAATGTTATTCCTGAAGGAGTCCTCTTTACAAGCTCAATTATACACGGTAAGAAGTTGACTCTGGGGAGAGCCTGTGCTAGCTCAGGCTGGGAGCCCACGTGAGACCCACACGAACTGTCCCGCCTCACTCTCCTTGGCGGGGCCTTGTCTGGCTTTCCTCATCCGATCGTTTCTCCTGCCCTTCTCCCCTCGCGTATCTGTCCTCGCCGCTGTCGCTGAGTCGGCCTACACAGGCGTCACCGTGGGAGTTTCGCACAAGCCAGAGCTTCTTCCTCCAGACCTCTCCCGCTTTGCTACTTGTCCTTCAAGTTTTGCTTCGATGTTCCCTCCTCTGAGCCGCGTCCCCTGACCTCTTACGGTCACACTGCTTTATATTGTCCTACTGGGTCTTCTTCGTAGAATTTATTGCTGTCATGCGCTTACTCTGTCGCTACCTTGGTACAGAAAAAGACCTTCTCTATTTCATCGATCAAACTATAAAGTCTACGACACTTCCTGAGTGGTAGGCTGCTCCCCTAATCAATGAGTTCTGTAATTAAAATTATTTGGGTGGTACATTGGAAATTATGTGCACACCTATTTTGTAGCATCATAGTCTTAATTCCAAGATGCAATTGTCAGAGTCTATGTATTATTTAAAACAGATTATATTTCCTTTTGCAATTATTTTTTCTTACAGAAACTACTGCTAAATTATATTTAATATTTTATCTTTTATATAGTATCAGTAGTAGCTGCTTATATTTTGTAAAACTATATTTTAAGCTCTTAGCATTGGTTCCAAAAATTGAACAAACATCATCCCATATCTGTTATTCTACGCTATATATGAGAAATATAAAGACACTTAAAATTTTTTTTTTTTTGCCAAATATATACACACACTATTTCCCTAAGCATGTCTTGTTTCCAAAACTTTAAGGTAAACTAATTCAAAATTATAATAGTCAGGTCCTTTCAGGTGTTGACTATGAAGTATTCTACGTATTCTTCTGGGCAAGCACATCATGATTTAATCATTTTCAGACTCAATGACTGCAAAGGGCCATCTCCAAAAAAAAAAAATACACACACAGAAATATGCATATGGTTCCAGTGGCCTCATGGCCTCACCAGGCTTACCTATAACTCAGATTAAGAGTCCGGATTTAGATGATTTCAGTATCTTCAAGTGTTTTCAATGCATTGTTTCATTTGTAAGCAATTTGTAAGTCTTTAAGAAAGAACCAAAGAAGCTGACTTGAATTCAGGTAAGCAATGTCAACTTTTCTATGATGTCCTCTTTTTGAAAAGCATTACATAAGCTGGAGACCAAGGGTGAGGAAGTCAGGAAACTTGTTTTCGACCTTTACTGGTTTCTGTGGTCCCAGGTGCATACAGACAGTCCCAGCGGGACGCAATATAAGGTGAAAATGACTAGCCGATCTCCTTAATTTGTTATAGTGTCTATTCCTATTTTTAAGGTTCCACATTCACTTTCGAGTCTGGAGGAACCGTGTTCTGTGGCTTTTTTCAAAGAGGCTGGAGAATCAGGCTCTTGGTAGCACACAGACAAAAACTACTTATTCTGGACACTGATGCCAGGAGCCTAGTGAGCTTGTCCCGAGCTGACCCATCCTTTGTTACCAGCAAGCCACTGACACAGATACACATGCATGTTGCTGTAGAACTGACCAATCTCGTGGCCTGAACTTCGGATAAAAGTATATTACATGGTAGATTTCCTCAGCTTAACTGAATTTGAATCAGTTTACTCATTTATGGTCAAGGGCACAGGATCTTTAAAGCCTGGATAGACTTAATAAATAAAAGTTATCTTACCATTCTTTTATGCATTGCATGTTTTAAACTTCGAAAGAAAATAAATTTCTAAGTTAATAAAATAGTGCAATCAAATCCTTTATTTATTTTTCTCATTAGGCTGAAATAATAAACCAAATGAACAATAAAAGTGTCAATAAAAGATTTAGCATGAAACATTAATTCTCAGAAGATAATGTCAAGAATATTATGAAAATATGCACATTGCCTATAATTAGGTTGCCGAAAATCAATGCATTTACCTTCGAAAAGCAGAGGTATTCATTGCCTTCAAGCTTCAGGTGAGGACCTTAGGCTGGAAGATGATGGTCTCCTGGGTTTGTTATGAAAGAAAATGGAAAGATCTCTCTGGAAGGGAAACATAGCTCATTTCTGTCTCAACCCATACCAATTCCATAGTGACTATGGAAGACACGCAGAGTTCTGTCCCGTCATTCTTTGCCAGAGGTGAGCACAGGTTCTATAGAAAGTAGCCGGAATTGTCATACAACCCAAAATAAGAATGGAACATTTAAAGTTAGAATCCACTTAACTGGCAGACACGGAGCGCACAATCTTCTTCAATCAGAAATTTGCAGCCGTCTTTCACATATTCTATTTAGCCAACAACCACATTTTCATTTTTAATCAGGAGACATTAAAATGTAATTAGGAGCAAGTAGCAGAATGACAAAGCTACAGAAAACAACAACAACAAAAACATGTCAAGGTCCCAGGAAGCACACGTTTAGCCACAGCGAGAAGCGCTCGTCCATGAATTCAGGGAATCATGGCGGCCTCTTCACCTTCCCCACGTTCACCTCCAAGGCAAATTCTCTAGGAGCATCGCTGCTCTTTGACGGTGATGATGGTGATTATGATATGAAGGTTGCGGTCAAAACCAGAGAGGGTGCATTCCTTAGAGAGTCAAGAGACCCTTGAACCTCAACAGACATCATAGGGAAAGAAACGTAGCAAATTCCAACAAGCATACACACAACAAAATTAATTCATTTATCAGAGACCAATACAATTTTGAATATGCATTTTCCAGAAAGAAGCACGGGCCAACAGAGACCCCCCGCAGCTGCCAAACCTGTGGAAGTGACATAATGCGCTACAAAATTCCCACATTATCTGAGTCATAGGTGAGAAACAAATGCTTTATCAAAAAAAGCTGGCCGATGACCCAACATATAGATATTTATATGTATATATTTATATATATAATGATAAAAATCAGCTTGCATGAAGGTCATAGTCTATCTATTTTGAAGTTATATCACACATACTATAAGCAATTTACAGAATTTGTCAGATTTGCATATACAGGAATTGCAAAATGAATGAAAATACATTGAAATATAGAACACTTAAAATGCATTTCTATAAACCTCCCAGGATTGACAGGGATTGGCCGTAATCAGCGCTTGCCACCATTGAACAAGAACTACAATCAAGAAAAAGGAGAAAAATCCAAGAAAAAGGAAAAATTAAAAAAAAATGCTCTTTCTCATTCTTTCTTATTTAAAATAAGTGTTCTCCTTGTTGCCTCCTAGTGCTGATAATTTTGTTGTTGCCCCCAAACTGGGGTTTCGTCTGATGATATTTTATGTTCTGTAGTCTTTTCATCTCCGTTTGCTTCCTGCAGATAATGGGTCTTTTAGTTGGAAATCTGTGGTATCCGTAGTATTTACTATCCCGATGACGTTCAGGCCAACCCCTGAGATGAGACTTTAAGTAGCCAGAAGAAAAGGGAAAAAATAGATCTTGCTATTAGAAACGGTCCTATCACTTCACGCTAATTCTCTTCAAACAAAAGATCAATGGTTTGCCCAAGAAAACTTATGAACAAAGCGTGTGAGAGCCTCTTCATGTCTGCTTCCGGAAGCAGGTGCTCCTTGTGTAGGTAATTAGACTACAGTGGGTGCGGGGTGGTGCTTGGAGTTTAGGGTCAACTTTGCTGTCCGCTCCGTAGATTTTACAGGCGATTTGCTCTTTGCTTTAAGAAGAGAAAGTGATATTGGAAAAAAGTCAGCACTTTAGATTAAAGCAAAGCACCCTTCACAAAGCCACAAACAAGAAGCAGGACAGAAAGTCCATGGCTTGTAGCTATCCTGGCACCTGCGGAAGAAGTTATAAGATATTCGCTCATCTTGAAGATTTCCAACGCTCCTTATCAGGCTGTTTAAACACATACACACACATATTTAATTAGCTCGCCAGCTTGGCTCTGGTGCCCATGAGTGTCTTGGCATGCACTGTAAATGATAACACATACAAAGCATTTCAGTCCCGGGCAACCGGTGTGCTTGTCTGTTTGCAAACAATGGCTTTCCACAGTGGGGACACGCAGAGGAACCGATCCGGAACAGCGTCCCTCCTGCCCTTCTCTGGGGTCATGCCCTACGGTCACGGGGTTGTTCCTCTATCGGTGCCTACAAGGAAAACATGCCCTGCTGCCCTGCAGCTTAAGCCTAAAACTGCAGGAGATGCAGCTTCTGGTGGGCGGGGCCTGCGTTCAGGGATGGGCTCATTTGGGCATTTGCTTTTTGAGGAAGATCTTACTCAGTGTTACCCTTGAAATTGGAGGAAACAAGTTAGTGCTATTCAAGAACTGACCATTTTCGAAAGACCTTTGAGACTTTGTAAGGGAGACAATTCAATGGTATTTTTGCAATTTTTCTTTATGCATTTTATCTAAAGACTTCTAGTTACAAATGATGCATCAAATACTGTTATTAGGAAGAAAACAAGAATGTTATTGGACTCAAAGCATTTTTTCTCTTTATGTATTCTTAATTGGAGAGAGATTAAAAGGGTTTGAGGAGGGTGAGGGCAGAGAAATTCAGCGTCTTCAGTATTTCGGCCAAATCGTGTGTAGGTCCGCATCGGCAAAGACAGCAAGGGGGACATAAGTACTGGGCTGTCACAGAGTGACGGCCGCAGCACCGTGGGGCTTGCTCCTCCCGCGACAGTGTGGTTGCCACCCATGGCTGTTTTGCTGTCAGGTCACTTTAGCACGATCGTGGGCGCACCCCTGTTTGGCAGGGGAACCATGTAGGAAATACAATGTGGCCTGACGGAAACCTAAGGACTGGGCACCCAGAGGTTAGTGACGGGTCTCTGGAGGGTGGTCCCCTCTCAAGCTGGGTGCTGAGGGTCAAACACACGAAAGTGGCAGCACAGTCCCCGTGAAACCCTAAGAACAAAGATGGTGCAGGGAAAATAAAACAATCTATGCAGAGCCACTGGCACCAGAGTTTTCCAAAGTTAATTATGTGTTCTCGTTATTTTCGGCAGAGAGTCTTTGACAGGGATTCATTTTTTGAAACAAAAAAAAAAAAAAAAGAGGGATGATTGATTACATGGCTCATTCATTGTTAATGGCACTTGACACAATGTCTGATATTGAATAAAAGTTTGAAAATGCAGCCCTGGCTGGTGTAGCTCAGTGGATTGAGTGCAGGCTGGGAACCAGAGGGTCCTGGTTCGATTCCCCGTCAGGGCACATGCCTGGGTTGCAGGCCAGGTCCCCAGTGAGGGCCGTGTGAGGAGCAACCATACATTGCTGTTTCTCTCCCTCTCTTTCTCCCTCCCTTCCCCTCTCTCTAAAATAAATAAATAAAATCTTAAAAAAAAAGAAAAGAAAATGCTAATAGCAACACTCCTAAGTAAAATGGTTCACTCTTTAGAGAAGATAGTTTATGAAATCATGGTTTCCTTTTTAACATGGGCATTGCAAATTGGCTCAAGTGGATGGAAGCCGTGTATTAATCTCCCCCTTCTGAAGGGATCGCCCAGGACAGGAAGCAGCTGGCCCTCATTCCTATGAAATATGAGGGAAATAGCCACCACATTCAGCCACTACTTCCTTCCCCACTATGTCCAGCATGTGCAAGTTAAAGCAAAATTTGCATTGGCAGTGTAATTGCAGAGAAATTTAATTATGCACTGAAGAGAGTATTTTAGGGCTACTCAAACGCCGAACTGCCATTATAACACAGTCCTCCCCTCCCCCGCGTTATTCACCCACTCGAGGCGCATGCATTTTCTAGCGTATTTTTAATTAAATGACATTTATTTCTGTTAGGCCAGTGACAAAATTTTTCCTTCCTGCACAGTAAATTCTAAAGCAAATCACTGATTGTTTGTCTTTTCTTTTTATAGTTTATGCCTTGAATGAAGAGCTATGTACTTTATCTTGGTAATCGCAAAGACGTACTGAAATCTGAGAATCTAAAATGCTGTAATCTTCCCTGTGTGTCACAGATATTTGTCGTAGTCAATTTCATTCAGAGGCACACTATCCTGAATATAGCATTATTTCTTCTTCTGAGTACAAATGTTGCTTGTCAAACATGCTATGGGCTATTCTACAGACAGTCAAAAATTTTTCTCGGAAAAAGATTTTGGCCACTCACCCAGCTTTACTCTCACTGTCCCAGCAGGGACGAACCGGTCACACTGTCGTGGACTGATGGGAGCCAGGGCTGTGGCCTTGGGCTCTACCTGTGTCTGCCACCACTCACTTCTAAGATCTCAAATAAGGTACTTATTTCTCCCGTGGTTTCTAAGATCAGCATAGTAACTATTCATGTATTTTTCCATATTAGTATGCCAGACATTGCGTTGGACTAGATAGAATCAATTTTCTCTTTCCTTCCTTCCTTCTTTCCTCCCTCCCTTCCGTCCTTACTCTATGCCCAGCCTGAGCAGGATCAGCTCTTACTCCCTAATATGACCAAACATTTAAACAACTCTTGCCCTCGAACAACCTGCCGTCTACTGTGTCTGCCCCCACCCACACCTTGTAAGCCCTCTTGCCTCTGAACTTCAGCAGAGTTTTGGTTTTGCGTTGCCTATGGCCATGGCGTGGCTTACACTGACCTGTGATTCATTATATTCCTATCTCATCTCACCAACTACCCTGTAAGCTCCTTAAAGCCAAGGGGTGAAGTCTCAGCGATTATTTTTCATTATTCTCGATGCCTAAAGCAATGCCCCGAGAGTTTTTAAACTGTTACTCCCAATACGAAATACTCTTGCGAGGAAGGAGGGAGACGCCGCTCTGCACGTCCCCTGGAGAACACGGACGGGGAGCGTGCGTGGGTGAGGAGCCTGGACGAACCCAGAGATCTCTCTGCACTCGGAAGGCCCTTTCATGACCTCCTTCGACTTCGATGCAAGAAAGATGCCTTTCTTTGATTTTCATGTTTACCTATGTTCTCTCAGGGGTCGTTCCTTGTAAGGCAAGGGAGCATTTTCTCTGCCTTGCGAGTGGAGAAGTCTAGGAAGTCTTCTTATAAGTCCAAGGAGCATCGACACTTAGCTTCCAACTCTCAGCCCTTTTTCCCCTGCATGCAACAGCCAGACCCATCGCCCTCCCCGCGATGAGGACATGCGAGGGCTCCTTTCCTCAGAGGGTGCTCGTGACAACAGAGTTTGGCGGAGGAGAACAATGGAAAAAAAAAGTCTCAGATGCTTTATCTCCACTATAGTGACGATTTTAGAGAGCCACAGAAATTCCATCTATTTCTTTAAAACAAAACAGAACAAAGAAGTAAAAAAAATATAACAACTCAGTGGTTGAGAGCGTGGCGTCCTTAGCAAGGAGGGAGCGATGACACGCAGTTTCCCACCATGACACGATTGTCATGGTCATCGAGGGCCCAGCCCCCGCCTCCCTGCCTGGTTGACCTCAGTACAGCGTCCTGGGCTGGAACGGCCACCTCGCGGCCCTCATCTGTCTGCCAGACGCAAGAACCTCGGTGCTGCCAGCCAGCCCCCATTTAGACTGGGGACCACCGTGCCTTCCTCCCTGGGTGTGCGGCCACGCGGCCGGCATGCCGTGGGCCTGTTTAATGATGCCGCGCCCCTCTTCTTGCTCGCTTCAGTCTCCAAGGGTATGAAACGGGACAGGGCACCTACTACGTGCCAGGGAAGGTGCCGCAGGCACTTCGCATACATTGTGCTGTGCCCCCCCCCCCCCGTCACCCTACACACCAGGAACACGTCACTCAGCGACATGGGATCACACCCCTCAGGTCCCCTGGGTGACAGGCAGTGAGGCAAAGGTGCAGAAACGAAGAAACAGAGATGCCGGGAGGACACCTGGGATACAGGTGAGCTCCTTTCTGGAACTCCTGGGGCAAGCGCCCTGTCCCCTGTGTCTCCACATCTGTCAAACTGGGATGGGAAGCCGTGACTGAGATGTACACTAATCTTTTCAGAGGAAATGCACTGTGCAACACGCTTCAGAGGAAAAAAGTTACTGCTAGAACACTTCTTTCGCCCACCCCTGAGCTAATAGCTACTGAACATGAAAACATCAGCCTCTTAGTTTTCTTAGACACTAACAGTAAACGAAGTGTGCTTTGCTCCATGTGGTGTACTAAATGTCTTATAATACTATTTTGACCTTTTCAGATTATAGACTTTTAGAATTTCAAGTTTCCTCCAATGTCATTTACTATTTGGGTAAGAGGTGGCTTCACCGTTTTTCTTAGATGCCTTCTTTCTAAGAGGTTCTCTTTTCCAAGCTTTTTATTCTGATTTGAAACACTGGGACCATGGTTAAGCTGATTGCTCAAAGTGCCACCCTTAGTTAGTGACAGGGACAGACAGCCAGAGCGCTTGTCTACCAAGAAAGATCATCAGAGAGGATGTGAGCATTTAATTCAAAGGACTGAGCATAGAGACACATCCTAGACAGAGGCTCCCACCTAATGTTGGCCAGCTCTTCAAATGCCCACTTTCTCTGGGGAGTGAGTCTCTGCCGGGTGCACTTCCTGCGTGAGTACAACTCGCAGTTGGTTTAGATAAGGCAGGGGAACGGTCACACTTCAGGGTCTCTGTCTGTGGATTTGGGTACAATTCTCCATATGCTCTTTTCTTCTCTTCTTCTTCTTTTTGGTTTGAATATCTAGCAGAATCAAAAGAGGTAAGAAAAGGGAAAGAAAACAATTTCTCTCCTGCTGAGGCTCCGTGGTCTGACTCCAGAGCTTGTATTTTGTAAAAACGACCATTAGTGGTACTTCTCATACAAACAAACCTAAAAATGGAAATCCTCCAACAACAAAAGAAGCAACAGTCTGGTGATTTTATTTTTGTCTGGGAAGAGACCCAGCTTAGAAAGAACAGAGCATCCGGCTCCAGGGACGGTTGGGCCCTGGACACACGTCTCCTTCAACACGGTGACAGCCAGCTTTGGGCACAGCCTTCACTGGGGGAGAACATCTGAGCTGGCTTTTCATGCAATTTTTATTCTTGCTTACCCATATTAAATACCTATTTAAGGGGAAGAGTCAAATAATAGGATGATTCTATCCTAAACAGTTTGGTTTTAAAGGATACCATTTTATTAGAATTCTTATGGGTCCAGTGCCAGTTTCTTCCAGAAATGCCCCATTTTTTTTTTTTTTAATGTGCTTCATTTTGACCTAATCCACACTCTCCTTCTTTGATTGAGCCTGCTCAGGCTGGAGGTCCCTGCTCAAACGCCTTTTCCGTCTTTCCCGTAGTCAGCAGAGCCAGCCTTTGCGGCTCGTTCGGAGGCCTCTTATTACAGCTCAGGGGAAGAAGTGCTGCTGCCCGTGTCCACAGGTCTAAATGACAAGGCACCCGGGGGACAGCCCATTCACCTCAGAATGTTCCAGACTCTCTTGCTTACAATGAGTCCCTCCAGGCTTTCAGGGTTTCCACCTTCCCCAGGGACTCAGAAAGGGACACATAAAGGTGATCCTGCCTCCTGCCTGCTAAACCCACAGCACATCTCAGCCAATTTGCATTGTGATTCGCTCGCCCCACTGCTCTGGGTCGGATGGGAGGATGAAGATGAAGATGATGGTAGTAGCTAGTATTTCTGGAGCACTTACTATGCCTTTACCCCCATGACCTGTGAGGTCGCTGTCACTGTTTTGCCGAGGAAGGAACTTTCCTGAGAGGGGCATGCACCCCTGCTCAGGTTTCCGCAGCCAGTAGGTGATGCAGCTGAGGCTCCAATCCCGTTCTGTTCAACTCTCCAAACTACCTGCATCATTATTTCACTTGGCGATTCTGCAAAAATGAAAACCTAACTTTCTCAATCCTGCCTCGTACGAATACGTGGAAATACGAGTGGTTTTGATGAAGTGGAAGGGACAACATACATATTAGTGGAAAAACAAATAAAATGTTTTCAAAGACGGTTTAATACCACTTATATTTAATAACTGTGCAGTGCATAAATAAGAGTAATTTATTATTAGCACTGCATTTACAGGTATATAAGTAAATGCTGCTAAAGTGTTTGAAACTATTTACTTATGGAGCTTAAATCTGCCACCTGCATGTATGTTTTCATTATTAATCAGCAAACTGTATGTATTCATAACACACAGGTAGGAAGTAATCCACGCCTTGTGAGAACGATCCCAATTCCAGATTAGGCATTGCACAGACATGCGCTTTGGCTGCACATCATTCCAAAATGCCTAGTTTGTCCAAGAGTTCAATAAGTACTTATCTTGGGGAGTGGACTGGGGGAAATTGTGAGGACAGCTGAGACCGACGTGGGGCGGCTTTGCTGCAGGCGAGGGTAGTTAGCCCTGGCTGAGGAGGCTGGAGTTATTGACCGCTGAGCAAAGAGGGAAGACAGATGCACGCTCATATTTGAGTGACCACTCACTGGTGGGAGGGGGGACGATCTGTCCCACCCACACCTTGTGCCTGTCGTCAGAGACCCCGTCTCCAGCTTCACCAGAGGGAGAGCCTCCATCGAAGATGGAGACATCTTGTCGTTTAGGTCAGTGGCAACCGAGAGACTCTGAGTCAAGAAGCAGAAGTAAAAGAATGAAGGAAAGAAGCAGAGCTGTGAATATGATTTCATTTTCCACATACCTTCTCATGTAAGTGGAAAAAGAGAAAACTGTCAGCGTATTTTATAAATACAGAAATTTGCCTAAGTTAAAAAATTAATTTTAATTGTTTAGCAACTGTTCTTGAGGAAAAAATCAGGTGAGGACCCAACGCCAGAGGCCATAGAAAATCAACGACACAGCTTCCGAAAACACACCTGACTTAGCATAGTAAAACTTCCTAAGAGTTTACCCATATATTTTCCAAGTTTGAGCCAATGCTTCTACCCTTTCCTTAATATAACTATTTCAAAATTAACTGAATTATAATGTTTTATAAATTATCATCATAACAGAAAATTTCTTAGCCATCGCAATTAAGTAATAAACAAAGATAGCTGAAAATGAAAAAGTCTATATCTTACTTATCAAGGCATGCAAATAAAATGATAAAACTACAGACATATAATTTGTCGTGAAATATAATTGGAAACAAATGAATATTGTTGTTGTCAGGGCTACGGATGAAGCATGGTCCGAGTGCGATCTTCTAATCCTCTCTCTCCGTTAACACATAAGTGGTCTGGGATGGTTTTCTTAAAGATCAGCCAAATGATTTAAAAATTCATGTATCTTCTTAGCAGTGGTATTATCCTCAAAAGAGCTTTGCCAAAACATAATAGTCAATCTCAAAACATTTATTAACTCTAACTATGGGCTAGGCACAGTGCGAGGTGCTTCAATAACCCCGAAAGTGTCAAGACCCAATTTACACCTTTTTTTCACCCTTCATTAGCGTTTTATGCTAACTCTTCAGAGTTTGCTAAACAACTGGATTTTGGCAGATGTGTTGGAAGCAGTCACACCTCCTGCATTTGTGTGGTGCCCTGCAGTGTATAAGCATTTTCGTACCTTTATTTCTTTAAAACCTTTCTATTTTTAGGTCTTTGGAAGAAGAGTGAGTTTTTGAATTCTAAAGTTTTTTTTTTTTCCTATTTAGTGCTTCTGATTCTACGGCTTGGTCCCCAAAGCTAGCATTTTTTCAAATTAACTCTTTACAATGTTAATAGAAATGAGAAAATTGCCTTCATAGCAAATAAATTTGTTTAATCAGAAAAATTAAAAATAAAATACTTTCCAAATGGCTGCAGAAGATGCTGCTAAGGATGCAGATACAGCATAAGACGTCTAAATAAAAGAAGAAAAAAATGCAGCCCCACACTAGACCCTCTCCCGGCTCAGTGCTGGACACCTTTGCATTTTGAAGTCTGGAGTATCTGACTGCATTGGTCAATCTTCATTGCAATTCTTGTGTCTGTGAAGGTATACAATTTGCTTAATTTAACTTCTTATTTGTATTTTTTCAATAGTTTACCACTCGTAGGCTTCACGGAATGAGGAATTCTAACTCCTAGCTTTTACAATTTGCTCTAATTCAAGCGTTGAGGGTTTAATTTATGCTGGGTCTGTTTTATGCATACAGGATTCTGAACTCATGCAAAAATGGCTTCACAGACTTTTTTGAAGTGGTCCTATTCAATGAAACATAATTACCCTTTATAAATACTCCAGGGTATTGATTTCCCCTGACGCTCCCTGTGACCACACTGTCACTTGTCACTTTGCTCCAGCTGTGAGCTGGGGGCCCAGGGAGTCATACCATGGACGGGAAGAGTGATTGCATCGTATTTTATTTATGGACTGCATCTGTGCTTGCTGTATCTAATCAATGTATGTTTATCAAGCACACCCACTGTTTAGAAAGACAGAAAAAATAATTTATGGTCAGATTCTCCACTCAGATCCCAGGAAAGGAGATATAATGATCTTAATTTCAATGCTACTAGCAATTTCTGAGTATACCACTTTCACAATAGCACTTTTAATATTTACATGTACACACATATACACATAAAGTGCATGTGTACATACATGTACATGTATGTAGATATTTTTATTTGTCATGGGTCCCACAATCATACACCACCATTGTTTTACTTGGCCTCTTTTTTTTTTTAAAGATTTTATTTATTTATTTTTAGACAGAAAGGAAGGAAGGGAGAAAGGGACAGAAACATCAATGTGTGGTTGCCTCTCACATGGCCCTCACTGGGGACCTGGCCTGCAACCCAGGCATGCGCCTTGACTGGGAATCGAACCGGCGACCCTTTGGTTTGCAGGCCACGCTCAATCCACTGAGCCACACCAGCCAGGGCAGGCCTTTGCTTTTATTAAATACATTTTATTTGTTTGTTTAGTTTGTTTTCCCTCTCATGAGCAGTCTTGCCTATTTTTAAATTTGGGAAAATTTAAATAATTTTTATAACAAAAGTAATAAATTTACCATTGTGCAAATTTATCAATAGAGAAAAATAATCAAATAATTAAAATCATAATTTATCTTGACTTTCGATGTACATTTTCACATTTTTTTCCTGTGGTCTTTCTATGCACACAGCTCAGATGGATTTATTTGTAGTCTATATTTTTTTTTATTTTAAAGTTTTGCATCCTATGTTTTATTAAATTTTGTATTCGGTCCTTTCTAATTTCACTAAACATTCTTTGAAAATCGATTCTAGGAGCTGTTGCACGTTCGTTCTACGGTCGTAACACATTCGTTGGGTAACTGCCCTGCGGTCAGCAGCCTGCGTGGCTGGGGTCAGGGGCAGGCCTCCGAGACGCGCGTCCTGCGGGGGCCCCGCCCGCCGCCCCGCTGTCCTCCCAGGAGCGCCGCGGCAGTGGCAGCCCTGCCACCCACCTTTCCTCCCCAGTTTTCCTCCAGGAGGGGGGCCAGCCGCGGTGTGAGGAATGACGGCAGAGTGCCTCAGCGACCGCTGCCTTGATTGATGACAGGCGCTGGTTTAAAAAATCTTTGCCAAGATTACATGTGTCCATTTTTAAAAATAACTAGGGTTTTGACTGAGAAAACCTGACATGTTTATAATACTGAGATTGCCCACCCCCAAACATAGCTAGTTTGCTCATTTATTTAAACCTGAACTGTTTCAACGAAGCGTCCTAATGGTCTTCACATTTATACTACTTATTTGTCAATCTTTAAAAAACTAGATATGTCATCCTTCTTTGTTGTTACTGTTGATGGTTATATATTTTGCCCCCAAGTATTTTCTATTTGAGTATCGCTGTCATGTAGACAAGAGATTTCAACTTATATCTTTACTTTATCTTCATCAATATTGTACAGTCACTTTTGATATAGCTCAGTCATTGGAGGGGATTACATAATCCTAGCATCTGTAAAATGATAGGTTTACTTCTTTTCTTAAGTATTAGACACAAACATTTCCTTGTCTGTTGCATCACTTTTTGGTTACATTTGTTAATTAAACACATTTTAAATTATCTACAGTAAAATATTTTCATTTGCAGTTTTTTGTCATTGTCAACCTTCAAAGCTGCAGGCCTCTGATTTTATGCTAATTTTCTATGCCTGAGTTTTCTTTTCTACTTATCTTTATTCAGTCTGATTTCATTTGGATATAGATCATAAATTGTGATAATGTTTCCTTTTGTCATTTATTAATTAAATAAATCCTTCCTTAATTTTAATCTTTTTATTTCAGCAGATATTTATTATTTTACATAACTTTCGAGTTTTCCGGGCTTCTTATTTTCTTTCATCTTTACTCACACTTATGTTCCTCAGGTATTCTCCTAAATCATGGTTGTTTAAAAATGTACTTTAACCTCTGATGGGTAAAGTGGAAGAGAACTGACCTTTGCTGAGCTCGGTCATGTGCCAGGTCACTGAATGCTAACAATGACCTTGGAACACACGGGTTGCCACCTCTGCTCTGTAAGTCAGCGCTCCGAGGTCCAGAGATCGCGTGCTCACCTCGCTCAGCAAACCAGTAGCCAGGGAATCTCGGAATCAGATCTGTATCCGTGCGCTACCCCGGACTGTGCCATTCTTACTAGAAGCTTCTAAATCCTTTCAGTTTTCTTTCTCCTTCAAGTTTTAACAGTATTTTCACTTGTTTATGATTTTAAAAAATTCCGAGGGTCTTTTATAAAAAGCGTGAATTTAATTAATAGAGCAGCTCGTGCGTATCATTGCAGCTTCGAAATGCATATTGCTTATTCAAACCATGCAGTTCAAATTCTTAAAAACCCTCTGGAATTTCATTAGGTTTTACAGTAAGGATCTAGTTATGACCTTGGGCAAGAGAGCGGGTGGCTAGTCCGGTCTGGTTCTGTAGGGGACGTCTAATCCACTAACAGCACGGAGACAGAGGGAAAAGGAAGCTCTGAAATGGTGAACAATGGGGCATAAGCCAGGAAGGAAGACTCAGTCTTCCTTTGAACTCGTTCACCTGTGGCGCACCCAACACGGCAAATACTCGCCGTAGCAGAGCTGGGTGGCGCCCAGCGTTCGCCATCACCCTTCCCTGGCTGCTAAGAATTAGAATGTGTGAGCCTGATGCAACAATCGTCCTGTTAAACTGGAAAGGAGCGATCATTTACGGAGGCTTGGCCAGTGCCAGGCGCTCTCGGCAGACAGTTGCAATTAATCTTCAAAACAAGGAGACGCACCCAGCTCTGAGCGGTGGGGCTGGGATGTGAACGGCCTTCCTCCCTAACTGCTGTGTCAGCTGACCCCTACCGGGAGTGGCTGGGTCAGAGGCAGAGGGTCGAAGAAGCATCTTCCTGCTCCTCTCTGCTCTTTGAAGCCCTGACGAGTGCCCCTGTGTCAGGCTCTCAGCGGCCACAGCGTGTCCTGAGAAGGAGCCCTCCCCTGGCTTCTAGGACCTGAGTTACCATAACCAACAGAGGAAGGTTTTTGCAGCACCTTCTCGACCCTTTGGTCACCTTTCCAGAAAGCTGCTTCTCTGGCAGCTTTGTGACATTACTGGAGACAAGAACTTGGGACACTGGCAAACCTGCTCATGTCCCTCTTCAATGACAGAGCTCCTGGTTGTCACAGGTGAACCTCGGGGTGGCCCTGCACTCATTGGCAAGCCCTGCAGCCTACGGCTGGTACCGAATTTCAATGAGTTAAGTTAAACAGGGTTTGTGGGAGAACTAAGCTAATAGAGACTATTAATTTACATAATTCCAGTTCAAACATATCTCTAGCAGATTCACTGGCCTGTATGATCCAAAGCATTGCCTCAAATCTATTTTTCATCTTACTCATAGACCCTTGATTTACACAGCAGCCGTTTAACTGATAGCATTGCAGTGATCAAATTAATTTTACCAGTGTAAGCAGCTGGGTTGGATCATTTAAACCAAAATCAACATTAAGGTCTGAATTAGATGCCCAGCTCCCTACCTCGATGTGGAACACTGTTCTCCTCATATGTTAGATCAGGAAAACACTCTCCTGCCAGCCCCTCAGCCCATCCCCTCTCTCCCCACCAGCTTCGACTTCTGTCTGAAGATCATTTCTGCTACATCTGGCCACTTTTGGAGAGCTGCCATGCTTCTCAGCAGCAGAGGGGCCGGGAGCTGGTGGCTTCTCGCAGCGAGAGCAGCAGCTGCCCCTCAGGCTCCGTTCCCATCACGCTACCAACACAATAACCATGTTGAGGCGTTCAGAGAATCAGCATTCCTGCTGAGCGACGAGAGACTCCACACAGACTTCACGCGTGGAAACATCACTACACCTCAACCAGGGCCCGTGGTTACAAACGCCAGCTGCTGATTGCAGGCGTGAACAAAACAGTTTTGCCGAAGCCAAAAAGATCGTGGCGAAAGACCAGCATCTCTATCTCTCTCTTTCCCTCTCTCTCTCTCTCTCTCTCTCACACACACACACACACACACATCTCAGAGTAAATAACAATTTTTTTCTCAGCCATAAGAACTTTTTAGTGTCAATGATTCTCCTAATTTACTGCTCGCAAAAACGCCTATTTCTGGTTCTAGACTCCGATTTTGATCCAGTAGGGGCTGCGTGCATGCAGTCCTGGAAGATGAATTTTTCCAGCTGGGATCTGGCAGCGGTCGCCTGCACTATGCACTGTGAGAAGCACTGTTGAGGAAGCTTGATCGGCTTCGGGATAGTGGCAATGCTATTTACGTACGTATAATTCCAAGAAGAAGACAGACAGGAACAAAGATGGACCATTCCCCTCGCTTTCCCTTTCCTCCTCCCAAACAAACTCCATTTGCTGTGGGCACTTAAAGAGACGCACATGCATGCCACAATGTTTGCAGCCACGAAGTTGTCCTCGGAGAGACTAACAGCCCTGCTCTGCCTGCCGCCGAGAGGCCCAAGAACACGGGACCCCAGGACTCAGAGGAGGAGAGCCCCAAGAAAAGAGGCCCACCGGGCACAGGATGGCGGCAACGTCGGCACCAACACATGGCTTTGGGACAGGAATGAGACAACAATCAATTCTATGACAATAGAAGAAAGCTATATAAAAGCATTTGCATCAGCCAATAGGGAATGGCCCCCCACAACACCCCAGCATTTCCAAAGTCACAGAAGGCACAGAAGTCAGAAAGTATCGGAACACATTCAGGAAGTACCACCTAGGGAGGGTGGGTGTGAGGATGAGGAGCTCAGGAGGGATGAGACTGGAAATTAGGCCAGGAGAGGCAGCGCAGGTGCTTTGGACGCAGCGTCATTGAATACCTGCTCGTTGTGACCTGTCCTCGTGTTAGGATAGCGACAGGCACGCTGTTAGGAGCCGCTGGGATAGAGGAGAAAGTGAGGAGGGCCGCGCAGAGAAGTCCGTCCGTGTTCGCGGAACAGACAAGACGCCATTGTTCAGGGACAGTTTGAAAAGACACAATGGAACCGATGATGGCGGCATTGGGGCCACCGACCGAAGGAAAGGCGGTAAGAACATTTTCAAGGTTTCCCCACCTTGAAAATGGGATGATGTTATTCAACGAATTTGAGAACAGCGGAGAAAGGACATTTGTGTTTTGGTGGAAACGCTAGTAAATTCCGTTTTGACCATTTGGACTTAGGGGCCTGACCTGGAGATTGTACTGCTGTGAAAAAAACACCCCAAAACCGAGGGCCTGACCACACCACTTTGCCCATAATGCCTGGGAATCTGTGTGCAGCTTGGCTCAGGGGGCAGCGCCAGCCTGGGACCAATCAGGATGCAGAGAAGGGGCCGGGTGGGCGGGGGGAGAAGGGAAAGGCTGGTGGGTTCGGGCTTCGGTCCCTAAAGTGCAGCACGGCTTAAATGGCTGCTGGCCTCTGAGAGGCCACAGCAGAAGCTGCCCGTCCTCTGAGAAACCTGGTCTGGAAGGGGCGGGGCGTCACTGCACATCCTCTTGTCCAGTGGTCAGGGGCCCACCCAGAAAGGGGGCGGGGAGGGGGGAAGGGGGGCCACCTCTCCACGGGGGAGTGTCAAGCACTGTGCAGCCACCTCTGCTCTGCCACAGTGCGGACAGGATGTAACTGTGGAGAAAGGTCGGGGGACAAGAGTGAACCTCAGCCTGGCTCTCCTGAAAGAAATCAGACCTGGAAATGCGGGTGAATGGAGAGGGAATCAATGTGTGAGTGAATGAAGCCTGGGTATTGAAATCAGCTTTATTTGAATATAACCTGAAAACCTATAAAGCAAAAGTGCAAATGAGGATGTGGGAATCACCGTGAGTGTAATGTACAAACACCCATCCCAGGTACCGTGTGCTGTGAAACAGCTGTGCAAGCGTGGGGACTTCCACGTGGGCAGGATGCGTGGCCGGGCCACCCAGCGTCTGTACCAGAAGTCAGAAAATGTTACATGTGTAGAAAATGCTTTCCAGCACTCATTGGTAGAAAAAATAGAACTGAAACCTTCTGCTATATTTCAGATTAATCTTTGCTCTAAGCAGATGCTGCTTAGGGAATGGGGCTTTCCGTGAATGTAGGCTTCCATGAATCAGCATTCCTTCTCAGTGAGTGAGTGGGCCTGGGGTGGGGGGTGGAAGTGAGTGGGGATTTTTGTTTGAAAACTGTTAGAAGATCACTAGAGTGTACCAGTTAGCGCCAATCACAGAGCTAAAAAATATGGATCAAGGTAAAACAGGTATCTGTGGAGTACATTACATAATCAAAAGTAAATCGTTTAGAAATAGAACATTTAATTCTAGGCTCAGAATCCTCCATTGGAATAGGTAATAAAATGTTTGATTTTATTCCACAGCATGGATTTCTGAGAGCTGGTGTGAAATATTCTAGGGGGGCTAATAATTTCACTTCCATGATTCCGGCGTTCTCTCTAATTAGGTCGTAAACTGTCTGCTGAGGCTGCTTTGTAATTTCGCCTAGGTGCTTCTTTCGATAGCGCGCAAGGGAGAGGAGCCGTGCCTCCCAAAGAGATGAAATCTTTCTCGGATAGTGGCTGCACAGACTGTAACCATTAAGTGCATGTACAGGTGTGCACTATATATGTGCATGCAGAGATATAAGTACATATGCACATATGTGTGTTCTAGGTATGGTTTTGTTCTTGAACGTGGGAAGCGAAAGAGACAATAAAGAGGAACATAAGGCAAAGCCAAGCAAATTGAGCTCTTGGGAGGGCAGGTCACCCACGCATCGGACTGGCGTTGTCGCCATGACCCAGGCCAGCGGAGGCAGGTGCTTGCCTGCACTGCAAGGCCGTGCAAACTCCCCAGGGACCTCGGTCCAGCTCCCTAGAAACATACCTCTTAGCGTGTGAAGCATGAGGAGGGAACCCAGGTCGGCACACGGGATTTTAAAAGCGTGGCTCACAAGACAGGATTTAAAGGTACAACTAAGATAAGATGTAAGAATATATACATATCATATATATAATTATATGTAATACCCCGATATATAACTATATAATTACCCTGATGAGATGACCAGATGCAATGGCTAAAGAGACCTTGAAAGTTAGCAATGTCATTTCCTACAAGCAGTACTAGTAGCAATAATGTTTCGATGAGAAACTGCAAAGGGGAAAACTTCCAGAACGATCGACAGTTTTACGCCCCTTCCATCCTGTAGCACCGCGTTAAGCGCGGGAGTGAACTACCGAACCTTCGCGGACTGCGTAAGGGACCGCTCCTTCCGAGAAGCCTTTATCCCGCACCAAGGTTGAAACTTCAGTGAGTTTCAGTGAGCGATGGCATAAATGAATGCTACTCAGAACGGCTTTAACTTGCACAGCTGACTTGGGAAATGTGTGACTAAGCTTCTCGATTGGCATCGAAGGTGCCACTTCCTGCCATTATCATCATCGCTGTCATCACAGGCAGCTGACATCTCTCCTTCCAAAGCGACAAAAAGCCCTTGGAGACAAGTCCTGCTTAAAGCTAGGGGTCGCTGAAAATGTGTGTCTGTCTTTCATTTACATTTTGATGAAGTGAGATCTCCTAATTTGGGTCATTTTCGAGACATAAATCTGTAGAGAAAACGAACATGCACTTATAATGCGACCAACATGACATGATTTATTGTTCTTAAAATGTGTAAATACAGAAGGGAAAAAGGAAGTCTGGCCCTGAGATGCCCTGAACAGGAAGCACGGCCAGCCACTAATGGCCTGGGTGGCCACCTCGGCGAAGGCCAGCTCCAGGCTCTCTGGGTCTCATCTCCTCGTTCCAGCGGAGCTACGTCTCCCGTGTCACAGACTGTCATCTATAAACCTGTCTACTCTGTTTGACCGATCGTCCTTAGGAGGGTTTTGTGAGTGGTAAAATGAAAGGCTCAAAATGGGTTTCCATACCTGATTGTGGACTTTGTTTGGGGATTTTGGCTACCGCTTGAGGGCTGGAGGTGGGGGCCGTCCGCTGGTTGGCAGAGCCATGGACGCTGCTGCTGGGGGCGGCCGCCGAGACGTTCTTTCGAGGCTTCATGTCTTGCAGCCACATGGGCGAGGCTTCGAAGGCCTGCATCCTGCGAGCGTGGCTGTTGGCGTTGACTTTCAGGTAGGCCTGGGCCTTGTGTTCTTGCAGCTCGCCGTAGTTGGCATCGGTCACCCTGCACTCGTAGAGACCTTCATCCTTTTTCCGCACTTTGGAGATCTGGAGCTTGTGGGAGATGTCATTGCCTTGAACTTTCACTGTCTGAAAGATGCAGGTAAAAGACAAGACAAAAAAGAGCGACATCAGATGATGGTGTCCCCGTCCTTTGCCCCGAGCTTCCTCATGCTGGCAAATGAAGGAGTCTTAATGGCCAGACAGAGGGTGTCGTCGGTGAAAAATCCCAAGGTCTTGTTTATCCTAGTCTACGCCGCCTGGCTTCACCAAACGTGGCGTATTAGTTCAATCCGGCCAGCGCCACATTCCGTGAGCCACGTGGTCCCCGTTTCCCAGTTCTGGGAGTGACTCTGCCTTTTTCCAATTGTGGGATTGCCTCTGCCTGATTAGCTCAGCTGAAGGAAGCATGGACCTCATGAGGCCAAGTCTGATGATAAACGGCCTATCCGATCACACGTATATACGAAGAATGACGTATTTATGAGAAAATACTATCCACAATCGGTCTGACCAGCAAAGCTGTTCTAGCACTGCCTGAAAACAGCAGTTTCTGTGATACAGGGATAACTGAATTGAAATAGTCTAAAAAGCCAGTGAGTTTATAAATATAAATTGGAGTTTCTGCTTTATATCATTTTTTTGTTTGATATTTTCTTCCATTTTGAGATTATACATTTAGATAATAGAATCTGATTCTATTAGTACAATATATGTTTACCCTTTTAGTTGTGATTAATTCCAATCTTATCCCCCTTTCTGCTATTGCAAAGCCTCAGAATAAATTCTCTTTTTAAAGGTGGGTCATTGGATTTTCAAATTCCTAATATATATAACACATAATATCTAATATATATTTATGATTAGCTGACCTCATTTTGTATTATATAATTATTTCACTTCTAGTAATGAAAACTTCATTACTATTTATCAGCAAATTAAGCACTTCTATTACTATAAAATGGTTCTATGTGGCTTCATTTAAGGTAGAATAAAAAATGATTTTTATTTTATTTTTAAATTTCACACACAGTTATGAAAAATAATAACCAGTAAAGTAGAAATACATCTCTATTTTTAATTAGGTTAACCTCTTCAGTTATGTGTTCATGTTTACTATGGGCTTTTGGTTTTATATTTATATGATTTCATATGTTAGTGTTTTACTCCCTATTAAAGGTTAATTATTTCCATAACTTTGAATGGAGAGCAGTATTCGGCTCTTTACTCTTACAGTTATGTAACTGTTAAAAAGCAAAAAAAAAAAAAAAAGAGGCGTCACCTCTTGTGATGGCAAGATGATTCTCCAGTAACGGTTTAAATATTTATGTGATTAAAATAAATAATTTCATTGTACCGACTCTAGATCGGCTTCAGTTTTTATGCACTGGCTCTCGACCTACTTTTGCAAAATTGCCGTTTTAGGGACAATAAGTTAAAAGGCTTAACAAGAGGACCACGAGTTAAGCACCTAAAGCGCGTTGCTTTTCACCGCGGGCCTGCGTGCCGCGGACACAGGCGCGCGCCCCCTGCCGCCGGGCCCTGCGATACTCACACTGATCTTGGTCCCGTCGTTGTCCGGGTCTCGGTCGGGCACGAGCTCCACCTGCGGGAGGAGACGAAAGCTCAGCCCGGGGACCCAGGCGGCCCCGGCTCCGACCCGCCGCGCGGCCCCCGTCGTGGCTGAAGCCTTCCAGTGGCTGGGGCCGATTTGGCAGAGAAGAGGGGCGCGGGCCCGCCGCGCGGGGGCGCTGCCCGGTCGCGCGCGCTCGGCTGCGCCTGGGACTCGCGGTGCTCGGGAGGGAGGGAGGGACGCGGGCCGGCGGCGCGGGCGCGCGTGTGCGTGGAAGTTTGCGGGGACGTCTTTGCCCGGACTGCGTCCCCTGCCGGGGGTGTCACGAACAGATTGTCTTTTTCTCGCCCTGACCGCCTCGCCC